>CABFVX010005653.1:12339-39253 GCA_902151425.1 Timema shepardi | reverse complement strand
AGGGGGGGGGGGTACTGTCATCGCCAGAAAATGTGGCAGAGGAGCGTTACAGACGTGAGCAGGGTTTAATATGAAGATAAAAGAACTCGAGTGCTTACCTTAGCGAGGAGAGAAAATTTGGTTTTACCAAGCCTCAATCATGTAGCATTACATTTACCTCGTACCCTCTTTACTAAACCTCCCCCCCACCCCCCACCCATCCGCCCCATTTACTCCAGAAAACTCAACTTTTTTTTTACAGTCCTCTTGTTTTGTGTGACCCCCCGCGCTGTGCAGGACGTGACCAAGGAAAATTCTCCTCTGCCACGTCTCGCAACTTCCCTAGCTCGCAAAACCACCTCCACCCCCCATCTTTCCGATTTGCCGTCTTTCAAAAACTCCGGGGAAAGTTTGAGTTCATCTACTCACACACACAACTAACTCTCTATAGAAATTCTTTCACTAAACTTATTTTTTTCACCCTCTTTACATTTTAACTCATTTATAATTTTTTTTAAAGTTTCCTTTATAAAAAAAGAAGGAGAAGACTAGCGAACCTGGTGAGCTCGATGTAGAAAGTTTATCTCTAATTGGGAGGGTGAATTAGTGGATTACAATGAAGATCATTTTGTTTCTATACAAAGTTTAAAAAATAAAGTTAATGTTGTATTCAAAAGCTGTTCCATTCAGTTAGAAAATGAGGGGTTAGCTCAGAAGACTCTAAATGAGATTAACACATTACAAGAACTGGAGACAATCGTCTAATAAAAGCTACCATTTTATAAAGAATTGATTTCAATATAGTTTTTTATTTTTTTGACACTTTTTTAATGAAAACATCTAGACTAAAATGACAATTTTTCCCTCAGCAATTTTGGGGGCAGCCATTCTAACCAATGATGATAGCCGTAGAAGGGTCACTCCAATATTCAAAGCGAGAATATTTGAAAAAAAACGAGCACTTTTACTTTTTGTGGACATAATTGATAACATTTTAATATTTTATTTGTTTTATTTTATAGGTGTTGAAAACATCTATCAAAAGTGACAGCTGCAGATCACATGACTTGTATGAACAAATGAAAGTAGCTTTTCTAGCTTTTAGATAAGGCCCTTCCTATGAAAATTGTACTATAGCCGTCATTTAGATGGTACAATAGGCATCCTATAGCCGTGTTGTTGAACAGTCTCAATAAGCTAAGTCTATAGAAGGCAGTGATGTCCATAGTGAAAGTTATCAGGCAGAATACGAGCTTATGTAGCACTTGAGAGCATAGTAGTAGCACTTGAGAGTATGGTAGTAGAACTTGAGAATATGGTAGTAGCACTTGAGAGTATGGTAGTACCACTTGAGAGCATTGTAGTAGCACTTGAGAGTATGGTAGTAGAACTTGAGAATATGGTAGTAGCACTTGAGAGTATGGTAGTACCACTTGAAAGTATGGTAGTAGCACTTGAGAGCATGGTAGTAGCACTTGAGAGCATGGTAGTAGCACTTGAGAGAATGGTAGTAGCACTTGAGAGTATGGTAGTAGCACTTGAGAGCATGGTAGTAGCACTTGAGAGTATGGTAGTAGAACTTGAGAATATGGTAGTAGCACTTGAGAGTATGGTAGTACCACTTGAAAGTATGGTAGTAGCACTTGAGAGCATGGTAGTAGCACTTGAGAGCATGGTAGTAGCACTTGAGAGTATGGTAGTAGCACTTGGGAGCATGGTAGTAGCACTTGAGAGCATGGTAGTAGCACTTGATAGTATGGTAGTAGCACTTGAGAGTATGGTAGTAGCACTTGAGAGCATGGTAGTAGCACTTGAGAGCATGGTAGTAGCACTTGGGAGCATGGTAGTAGCACTTGATAATATGGTAGTAGCACTCGAGAGCATAGTAGTAGCACTTGAGAGTATGGTAGTAGCACTTGGGAGCATGGTAGTAGCACTTGAGAGCATGGTAGTAGCACTTGAGAGTATGGTAGTAGCACTTGAGAGTATGGTAGTAGCACTTGAGAGTATGGTAGTAGCACTTGATAGTATGGTAGTAGCACTTGAGAGTATGGTAGTAGCACTTGAGAGTATGGTAGTAGCACTTGGGAGCATGGTAGTAGCACTTGAGAGCATGGTAGTAGCACTTGAGAGTATGGTAGTAGCACTTGAGAGCATGGTAGTAGCACTTGAGTACATGAGTGGGCTACTAAGAATAGCTATTATTATATTTTGAAAGTTTTTATTTCATTGGGACTATTTGTTAGGTTAAGTTAGGCTAAGCTATGTTAGCTTAGGTCAGGCTAAGTCAGGTTAGGTTAGGCTAGCTATCCTTCGCAAAAGACACAAATCTTCCCATGGTTCTTTCGATTATTCCCTAACTTGAAAAATAATTCTAAATATAATGTTTATACAAAAAACCATAAATTAATGTCTTTTTTTAGATCGTAGATATAATCCGCGGTCAGGTAACACAAATAAACTGTTTGACTGTTGATTCACTATCTACAAGCCAAGCCGTGAGGAACAACATTCCTCTCTTATGTTCCTCTTACCCCAGTCCATGCGCTGAACTACTAGACTCAGATACGTGCAGTACACGAACGTAGAGAACTATCTTACGTACGGTACATAGACGTAGGGAACTATCTTACGTACGGTACATAGACGTAGGGAACTATCTTACGTACGGTACATGAACGTAGAGAACTATCTTACGTACGGTACATAGACGTAGGGAACTATCTTACGTACGGTACATGGACGTAGGGAACTATCTTACGTACGGTACATGTACGTAGGGAACTATCTTACGTACGGTTAGAAACAAAGGTTAAGAAAACGAATGTAAGTATAAAGTTATAGATACTCGCCAATGACTATGATGTGCGTTGTTGATAGATTTTACACTTTAACTGGTTAATAACCTACTTGATTGAAATATTTTTTACTTAGTCCATGTATATTTCAAATTACATTAATTTATTTAACAAATAAGGGGCTCGCTTAGGTGGCCGAATGGTCTAAGGCGCTATTCTTGCAGTAGACTAGACTGTCAATGCCGGGTAGATCAAGCTTAGAATCTCGGTCGGGTCTACTAAGGGCTGTTTATACAAAATGGTTTTTACATTCTCCCGCTATTTAAATGTGGAAACACTTCCTATAATTATAACCTTCGTCATCTATAAAACCATTAGTGTAATTACATAAGTTCATGAGAGTCTAACCCGAACGGGTAGTAAGACGCGGTGCTTTTAAAAAAAATCTAGTGCTAAATTATTTCGGGACACAAGACACTTCGAAGATTGTCCCCGAAAATCAGAGACGAATGATCAACTTAAACTCTAACCCTTAATATTATTATTAGGTGTTCTGTCTTGCGACAAGTCCATTCCTCTCTGCTCTGCCTCCTCCTTCAGCTCCCAGTATTTTTTTTCTCTTTCTTTCGAATCATATAGTATTTGAATCCTCCTTCCTACATTCCTATTTTCCTCAACCTTTCTTCTATGACGTCACGAAGAAAATAGTTCCTCCAGTCTGCAAACCCTTAATATCGTATTAGCTTATAAAACACGTGCTTTGTTTGATTAAGAAGGTTGAACGCTTGTTATGGAATGTGGCATACAATATTACCCACACCAGTGGGCACGCGGGCAAAGGTGTCAGCTTCATCTGGATCGGTTGCCGGTGACAGGGAGGTTGGAACGTCTCAGCAGGATGTACTGAATCTGGTGTTCCCTATCTAGTCTCCCACTCTCCCTTTACACAAATTGGTGTGCATTTATTATTAATTAAATTAAATTAAATTAATAGTAGTAGCAAATTAACCCGCTTCGGTGGCCGCGTGCTCTAACGCGATATTCTCATGTTGGACTAGACTGTCAAAGATGGGGAGATCGGGGTTCGATCCCAGTCGGATCCACTAAGGGAGGTTATCCCTAAATGGTTTTACACTCTTCCACCACTCAAATGGGGGTGCACTTCCTTTCAATTAAAACCTTCCTAATTCCTAAACCATTAGTGTAATTAGTGCATAGGTGTATAACCCGAACGCGTAGTAAGACACGATGCTAATAAATAGCAAATTGCAATTGAAGGGTACAGGGGAAAATGGGGAAGGTACCATTTTAATTTTAATTGAATTAGTGCTTCCATTTGTTAGACAATCATGCTACTATTATAGTGCACTTCAAATTAGTGCTTAAAAGAGGTATCTCTCATACTAAAATTAACTAAAAAATATTGTTAATGGTTTCTCTAAGGGACGTTGCCCACCTATGACGTCACGTCTGGTCAAGATAGGATTTCCCATGGTTATGAATTTACGTTTTACCGAGCGAGTTTTAAAGATATAACGTTGACAAAAAAGATGTTAAATCAATTCTAAAATTAGTTCTACAGTATCTAAAAATTATTATTTTTATCTTGAAATAGTTTTATTTTGTAAACATATTTTTTATAAATCTTCTACAGCTCGACTATTTGGTTTGGTCACGAAAATTGTCTGTAAGAGTCTTCCGGCCAGGATGTAGATTAAAAAGTATGTTGTAACATATGTCTATTGAAAACAGGAAACAAGAACAAGGTAAAATTAAAAAGTAGGTACGTCAATGTTTTCAAGGAGAAAATATTAAAGTGACTATAAATTCGTCAGAGGATGAGGGAAAAGTTTATCAGAACATACACAAGAGCCCTTTCAGGACACACTTTTCATTTTATTCCCTTTATTTCTAATTCGTACATTGGCATCTGAGTGTGATAGTGCTTAGACTGCTTAGGTGTGTCAAGTTAAGATTCAACCCGCTTCATAAAAAAAAGTCTCAGCTCCAAGTGGGTAACGCCAATATGGGGTTTAAGATTTGAAAGTCGTTGTTCTGGGAAATATGTGTCATGTGACTTCCCCCTTTTCCCCTGGACTCTTAATTCAATTTCAAGAAGCCCTTTCGAGTTTATTTATTTAGCATTTAATAAATGCGAAATGTGTCTGGAACAAAGGGTCTAAGGACATCCTTGTGCGATCAGTAAAAGGTTTACCAATCTCTCAATATTTCATTTTGCGTGCGATAACTATGAGGGCCATCTTCTGGAGCATTGGTGAACATTACAGACGTTCTAAAATATGGTTAAACCTGAAATAAAGGAGAACAAAAAAAGTTCGATAAAATAATCAACATCAGACGTAGAGCTGATTTATATATTAATGGGAAAATTCAAAACTGGCTCATTTTCAATAATGTTTTACCCAAATTGCGCATTTCTGTAACTAAAGTGAAGAGTACATAGGAGCTGAGGAGGTTACATAATGATGAGTTACATACCATGTATTCATAAAATACATTATTGGTTGATCAAATATTGTAAATTACGGTGGTCAGGACATGCAACGCGAATGGGGGATTTTAGAACCAGGTTCAAGGTATTGACTGGTAAACCCAATGGGAATATACCATTGGTAAAAGCTACACGCAGATGCGAGGGTAACATTGTAACCTAGTTACAACAAGTAAACAAGAAAAGGTTGCATCACTCACCACCCTGGTCCCAGTTGACTCGTCTCAGTAAGACCGCGGATATATAAAACCTCCCGGCACTGTCTTAAACCTGACTGAATCGAGGCCCATGGTTCATTCACCGTCATGAGTACCAATTCAAGCCCAGAAAAAAAGAACATATGCACAAGCGTTCACTGTGCTCTATCGGCTGTGTTCAGCAAGCTAGTAGTCCGGTTCTTTCCACAGTGTAACATCCTGGGTTATATTATGTATGTATAACCCAGGATGTTCTAGAAGCATGCTACCCCTTACCCCTCTTCCTCTCCAGTTATCCTCGCTCCTTGAGAACACGTGGTAGATTCAAGGTCTATATAATGGTAGGATTCTGTAACGTTGACACATATTGCAATACTGGCTTCAAAGGTGAGCGACGTTGTTATAAGTTAATTAATATCTTCATACTCTAAATACCCTTTCGGCTTAAATTATATCTAACATTTTCAAAATTATCGTTTTAGAATTTATAAATATTAACCTTCTTAATTTTTGTCCTGAAATTCACGTTAAATATGAACTTAGTATTTTTGGATTCTTAAGGTCATGGTAAAATTAAAAATTTTGGTGCTGCTAGAGTAAAACCGTATTCTCAACTTTGATATTATACTTTATTTTGGGGACATTTGTCCCGTGTGTTTTCACATAATTTCTGCTTTTCCTCCTCACGGATATTTTCAAACACGTTGGTATCGGCAGTTTGGTCGTTCATTAACAGATATCTTCGTTAGCCAGCTACCCTTATTTTAGTATCATGTAGAGTTATAATCATCTTGTTATTTGTTGATATATTATTTAATATTTTTGATACAGTTTAAAGTTTATTGTCTGTTAGTTTGAAATAATGCCGCAAGATGGTGAGATTCTTCTGTAGTCATTGCTTTAATAAATGCACCTGATTTACGTAGCGTGTAGTTAGGCTTGAGACTGCCTGAAGGCGATAAATACTATTTAATATTCTTATTAATCCATTGATTTATCAGCCGCCTCCAGATGAAAAGAAGGGCGATTAACGAGTTAATATTCCATAATTGGATATGAAAAGTTTTAGTTAGTCAACTTCCAGCCACTTGGCGTTGTGTTTTTTTAGAATTTTTGGATCACAAGTAAATTTGTGTGCCAGCTGCTTGGCGGAGTCATTATTAAATGAAAGTTTAGCTATTTGGTGAATGATAACAAATTATCTCCTGTTCAGATTTAGGAGGCCGATAATTTGATGAGGGCATATCATTTATTATTTTAACAAATTAAGAGCTGCCAATAAGAACACTTAAATTGGTGTTATATATTTTTAAGAGTGTATCCTCTATTAGTTATTCATATCAAGGATATTTGGTTTTGCCAGTATATAAAATTATGACTGGTTTAAGAAAAATAAATAGCGATAGTTAATAAGGTCAATTTAGGATTTATTGTATATGTTTTGAGCCGCCATTTATGGGCAAGAGTAGACTTTTTGTGAATATTATATGTTAGTTTGACGTTTGTGAGTGATGCGAGGCAGTCCAGGAAACTTTCCGCTTTCAAACTTACTTGTACACCACATCTCTTATAATATACAATGTTGTTTTGGCTATGACTATTTCTATGGTTCATAAACTTTTGTATGCCTATTAAATCAGGTCCTTTCTTTGTAATGTTAATTCCAAATAAATTTCGAGCTTCATATGAACGCTGATGTCACCTAACGTTATGAGATGTCCCACTCATCTCATCGAGTTGCATATGCTATGTTATTTAAATTAAAAAACTCTCTTGTTACATCATTGAATATTAATTCTGAGTGGGGATGGGGGTTTCAACAATAGAATGGACCTGAAAGAGATAGGGTATAATGAGGTGAGCTGGATAGAACTAGCTCGCGATAGGGAGGGGATGTAATGAGGTGGACTGGATAGAACTAGCTCACGTTAGGGAGGAGACGTAATGAGGTGGACTGAATAGAACTAGCTCACGTTAGGGAGGGTATGTAATGAGGTGGACTGGATAGAACTAGCTCACGTTAGGGAGGGTATGTAATGAGGTGGACTGGATAGAGCTAGCTCAATATAGGGATAGGTGGAGTACTTTTGTGAGTGCGGAAACAAATCTTAGAGTGCCTAATGCCTTAGACCTAGAGTAAATAAGAGGTAGGGAACAATTTCCTACATGTTGATCAAATATTATTATTTATTATGGCCCCAACATAAAATTATAAGTTATTTGAGGAACATTTTTGTTGTTTTGAAACGTCATAACCTTTATTCTTATCCTCAAGGCGGCACCCTTAAGAGCTCTGTCGTGTTTGTAATGACGAGACGGTCCATCTTATATCGGAGCAGTGTGTCTCTAATCAGTTTTATTGGGATCGCTCCCCCCACACAGTTATTCTCGTATCCAAACAGCCCCGGACACCACCTCCCTTTATAACGTTCTCTCATCTTCCTCCCCCAACACCTTCCCTCCAAAGTATGTTTTAATACCGTTTACTATTCTAGATAATGTCAAGTTCTTTATCTCGTGTTTCGCGTCTTACTACCCGCCCTCACTACCCAGATACTCACAACAAAATGATAAGGATGAGGAAGTAGAATTTAGAGGAGATGTATCCGAATTTTCATTTAGGGAAAGTGATAAATCACCCAAAAAATATATCTCAGTATACCTCGCTTGTTTTGAACTTAGAACTCTCGGTCACCAACTAGACTAAGTGAGGCTGACGCTATTGCCCACGTGCCCACTTGTGCGGATTACCTACAGATTAGCGTTTAGTCAAACATAACGTTGACCATGTTATCTGAGTACAACCTGAACAGGTAGTAAGACGCGGTGATAAAATAAACGATTAATGACAACTAGAAATGTATGTATTTTTTTAACAATATTATTTATATTACTTCTAAAAGTTAATTTGTTTCAATACATCAACCCAGAGTGTATTGTATTCAATTAAGAACAATATTACACAAAAATTCAGCACCTATTCATTTCCAAGCAAAATTAATTAAATATAAAAATAAATGCAGATATTATTTTACGTTATAATCCTACACCTCACTGGTCTTGTGGTTAAAGTTCTTGTCTACAGATCTGGAGGTCCCAGGTTTGATCCCCAGCACTCCCATATATTTCTCTGTTAATTATTATTATTATTATTATTACCGCGTCTTACTACCCGTTCGGGTTATACGCACTTACGCTAATGTGAAATGGTAGGGTGATTGTGAGATGAAATGGAGGACCTACAGTTTAACGTGGAATCCGAACCACGGTGGAGGCCTGGCATTCCACACATTCACAAGATGTCTTGTCAGAGGTGAAGGAAGGGTTTGGTAATCAGATAAATCTGTGCCGGGACCTAGGATTGAACCCCGGCCGCAAGCACAGAAGTCTGACACCTTACCCCTAGACCGCCAGGTCACCCTTCTCTGTGAAGCAGTAGGTTTGGAACGAGGTCAAACTCAGCCTCATGAGGACAAATGAGGAGCTACTTGAATAAAGAAGTAACAGCTCCCGCTTAGAAAACTAATTATAATGGGTGGAGAACTCACTGTGCTGACCATATGACACCCCCTGTCCACAAAGGTTGGCATTATCATCGCTAATGTTGGCGCCAGCTCTGTGGACATGGCTCGATGGTGAGCTCACACCATGGAGAGTAATCCCTCACACTTCTATCGTACAGTACTGACGCTTTAACAAGATATCTTTATTCATGTTTACCAACAATTACAACAGGTAATAACATTTATCTTACGGTTGTTGTAAAAGTGGTGACCATTTGTCAATATTAATAACTGAATAACTATTTCACTTGACGAATGAAAATGGAAAAATATAAATTTTTAAAACTGGAAAATAAGTGTCGATAGTCGGTCTACTATAGTAGTTATGTTTCCATTGTGCTTATTTCGCCTGGGAGGTTGTAGATAGGCAACACGCATAGTTCCTTTGTTAAGTATACTGTCTATCGAGTGGGGACATGACCACTTTATTTAACCATTAAGGGGGGGATAATATTATCAGATGAAAAAGTATGATTTCTTCTTTTCTCAAGTTAAGTGACTCCATTGCATTATTGTTTTGACCATAGTAATAATGTTGTTTTAAACAGGTCCACATTTGTACTTCACGAAATAGGGATACAAGGGTCGAACCTTACTAAAATAATATCAGGATATAAGCCTTATATTATAAAAATACAGAAGTGGCCATTTTATTCTAATGGTTAACTGAGATTCTATGGTACCATAAAGTCTGCCCTGCTGGTTACCAACTAGGATACTAATTACAATTTCTGCTCTGAATCATACCACCCAAGAGTGTCATAGGGTTTTAACTATGGTAATGGGATGGATTTAGAAGAAATACATTCGCATTTGCAGGAATGGAGCGCTGGAAACGATTGAGTTAGATCATTCTAGGATTTACACTCCAACTTTCCTGTCAACAGCAAACCTATGATCCTAATGTTTAGACCACATTCACACCAATGTGGGTTTTCAGAACAAATGTCATCAACATCATCATCATCATATCATGAACAGCTTCCAGCCACTGGCTAGGTCTGTTTGGAACATAACCTCTCCACCGCCTCCATTCCTCCCTCCCCCTCTCTCCCTCCACCTTGGCCCAGTCCTCTACTCTCTCCTACTTACTCCCTTCATCCATCTGTCCCTTGGTCTTCCTCTAACGCCTCCTACCCCCCATCTCCATACCCAACATCCTCCTGGACATCCGTTCCTTCCCTATTCTTCTCACGTGGCCATACCACCTTAGTCCTGCCTTCTCTGTCCTGTCCTGGCTCTTCCTCTACTATTCCTCTTACTCTCTCATTTCTCATCCTGTCAAATTTTGTCACACTGATCCTGCTTCTCGGAAATATCATTTCCCTTGCCTGCTTTTATCCTGTTCCTTAATAGCCTGCTTATGCCACAATGAAACCAATTATTTAACTCGCTGTCCCGAAAAACAACTACAACATAAATCGTCTCTAGAGCAAACCAAACTTGTTATTAGTTTTTAAAACTATGATTTGATTTAAAATACGTTTATAAAACAGAGGTATCAAAGGAAGAATTCGTCTAGCGCTGTTTGGCTGGTAAATTTAGTTTATTCCTGATGTACGTTTACTTTTATTATTATTATTAGCACCGCGTATTACTACCCGTTCGGGTTATACGCACTTACGCTAATGTGTAATGGTAGGGTGATTGTGAGATGAAATGGAGGACCTACAGTTTAACGTGGAATCTGAACCACGGTGGAGGCCCGGCATTCCCCACATTCACAAGATGTATTGTCAAAGGTGAAGGAAGGGTTTGGTAATCAGATAAATCTGTGCCGGGACCGAGGATTGAACCCCGGCCGCCAGAATAGAAGTCTGACACCTTACCCCTAGACCGCCAGGTCACCAACAACGTTTATTTGGATAAAATGTTATATATTTATACTAAAACAATCTAGTTATTCAAACATGAATTTTAAAAATTATTATGTTTCTATTTTTTTAATGTTATATTTAATCATGTCTCCGGTTGGTTTTGATGCAACAGTGTGTGTTATTGGGTTGCATCTGATAAGTTCCCCACACACATGAGTGAGAGAGACTACTAGCCTTGCTTGTCCCCCACACAATGTCTACTCCTGCTGTTCTAGTCTACCAGAGCGGGTATCAAATCTACCACCGAGCTATAGGCCTGTTATCACCACAACCCCTCCGACGAGAATGGGGCAAGGACAGATTGCTCTCCTCCCTGACGACTCCCTGGGGAGGATGACCCGCCAGTTGCGGACACAAACCGCAAATAGCTCGCTGACAAATTGGTGTAACTCTGTGAGTAGTCTTCCGGGTGATGGTTGTCTCGCAATGGCGGCTTAACTCGCTGAGTACTCTCTTATTTTGAACTAGCAAACACGTCTCTATCGATGATTGTATGCACTAAATAATGCTTTACTTCAGTCGCGGAAGCAAGCGTAGAGCATTATGGGAGAACAGAAGGGGGCTAGAGCTAAGGGCGGTATTTTTGAAGCTAAAAACATACGTTGCCCAAATAAATAAAATATTGGATATAGTATTCTCAACACTTCTTGAATATTGGTCATGGACAGACTGGCATTAGAAGATAAACTTTTAAAATAAAAATAAAAAGCCTAGCCCAATTCAGAAATGCCCATGACCAATATTCAAGAACTGTTGAGATTATTTTGTGTAGCCATTTTTTTCTCAGCGTCGCGTCTTACTCGGGGTAGCCTATACGTTTATGTACTAATTACCCTAATGGTTCAGGTATTAGGTAAGTTATATTTATAGGAAGTATATCGGCATTTACGTGGAAGGAGAGTGGAAAACAATTTTGGAAAAAACCACCTTCAGTATACTTGACCAAGATTCGAACCTCTATCTACCCTTCATCGGCAGTCCAGTATCCTACTGGAGAGTAGCGTCTTAGACCATGCGGCCACCAAAGCAGGTTGTAGGAAATTAAACTAGATGTATTCCCTGGAACAATATTTTATTTATTTTGGCCAAAATATAAGTGTTTTTATAAAAAATTACAAAAATAATGACCTTAACTCGAGAATCGTGAGTTAAGGTAATTAATTATTAGTTTTGCTATTTTTGATTTGATAACTAAATGCTTTTGAACCCAAATAAATAAAACCACTCTGCAAATAATTATACGACCAACTTGATGGGTCACTTGAGAATATATGTATTATTGTATCACGTAAGACCACCTATGTGGCTTAGTGGTCAGAGCCTCTGGCTACATATCCTGAGGTCCACAGTTCGATCCCTGGCACGTACAAAAGTTTTCTGTGAAGCAGTAAGTCTGGAACAAGGTAAACTCAGCTTCGTGAGAACAAATGAGGAGCTACTTGAATTAGTAAGTAGCGGCTCCAGCCTAGAAAACTGAGATTAACGGCTGGAGGCCTCATTGTGCTGACCACTTGACGCCCTCTATCCGCAAATATTGGCACTATCATTGGTAATGGTGCTGGCTTATCGGTGTATCTAGCTAGCGGGTTGGCGCTGTAGACTTTATGTTTTAAGAGACGTGATGGAAGGTAAAGAGGATTGTAAAAAGGGACAAGGAGGACCAAGAAGTCAAATGATGGACGACCTCAAACAAGGAAAGAAGATGACCTCAAAAGTTCTGGAATATTCGTCACGAGAATAATGATATTAAGTGAGAAACATTTTAAGAAAAAGTACTAGTCGAATTACGCGTTTCCCATTACAAGAATCCAAGAACTATTTAGAGCTCACCTTAAGACCCTAACCGAGACAGGATAAGGTTCGAAACCCAAACGAAACTGATGCTAGCATCCACGCATTCCTAACGCCGGAGAAAAACAAATTGTTTGGATTTCACACAACAACCATTCCCCCAACCATGACTATTTATCACAAGGGAACCCACATATTTTCACTTATTATAAATCTTCCCGCTATCCCGGAATCATACCGGGGAGCCTAATCTCAGTAATCAGATGTGCTATTCATTGAGTGACAGAGGATCTTCCTAAAGCGTTTGAACTTATTTCAAACGTTCATATGTTTTTTCAATATTTGAATGGAGACCGGTTAGTTCTAAATCTGAATTAACTCAAAGTGAAGTTAAAAGGAGAACATATTTATCTATAGCAGTGGATCTTAATTACTTCTCACCAAGGGGCATAATTAATTTTATTTTCATGGGCCAGGCTAGAGGGTGTGAAAAGATAATTTGTAAATGTGGTGCTCAAAACGATAACTAAGTACCTCATGTAGGCATACATATGTTACACTCAGACCGGTTACCACTCTACTGACTCACGAGTGACACATGTGAGAGCAACTGATTGTTTTTGCAATGACCTCCAACCACCCATTTCTCGTCACGCCTAGCATAGGTTACGGTGTAAGACCGTGGAGTTGGTTTATATATATAATGTATATTATATAATATACACGGGTATATATTATTTCTTCGTTTAACTATTCATCTCAGGTCAAATTGACATTCTTCATCTAGCCCGCGGACCATCTATTGAAAGTTAAAAAAAACTGTTCCCCAGATAACTCCAAGACTCCACCTATCGGCCAAAGTTGGATACATTAGTGGTGTGTCGCTAGTTAGAGGAGGCGGGTTGGGGAAAGATATTTAATAAACTTCTAATATGTAGTTGAGTATAATCAACTATTAGCTCAGTCTTAAAATTGGTGGAGACGGATATTTCTCCTAGGGACCTACAGACATGTAAAAGTAGAGGAAGTGTGTCTAGTATGTGTTGACATACAACAAAAACTCAATACAATACTAATTATTCTAATACACTACCTTAATACATACTAGCCCAATAATTTAATTTATATATAAATGGCGATGATAAATGATTATATCAATTGAGGGCGTAAAGTAACGTAATAACAAAGCAAACGGTGACCTGGTGGTCTAGGGGTTAGGTGTCGGACTTCTGTGCTGGGGGTCCGGGGTTCAATCCTCGGTCCCGGCACAGATTTATCTGATTACCAAACCCTTCCTTCACCTCTGACAAGACCACTTGTGAATGTGGGGAATGCCAGGTCTCCACCGTGGTTCGGATTCCACGTTAAACTGTAGGTCCTCCATTTCATCTCATAATCACCCTACCATTACACATTAGCGTAAGTGCGTATAACCCGAACGGGTAGTAAGACGCGGTGCTAATAATAATAATAATAATAATAATAATAATAATAATAATAATAACAAAGCAAACTATTTATCCGTCCATGATCTGGGCTGATGAAACAATACTCAAATAGTTCAAATGTTTGATCTTTATTTGAGTCCAAGGAGTGTAGAGGCAGCACGTTGCCTTCCGGGTACGATCTAAGGACTCTGACAGCCATCATCGGGTGGGGGGAAATTACCAGTAGGGTGGAGTCCCAGGACAGTTCAGGTCCACTGAAGTCATAAGGGGTTCCCAGATTACAGCCCTGACAAAGAAATTGAAACAACACAGTATCTTGTAAGTATTTGATAACCCATGTGGAGTCCACGTGATCACCGCCTGGCGGAGGAATCCGTTGATATCCAGCGCATCCAACCGAGGTTCAAACTATTTGGCTGGGTGGAGGACAGTCAGGTGGTTTTAGCACACATGTTTAGATATTGTTTTTGGTCAGGCCCGAATTACTGTATGTGCCAAGTGTGCCCCGATGTTAGGGGCCCCCACCCGCCTGGCAATTAAATCACTTTGACTTGTAATATTTATTTTGTGATAATATTATATTTCAATATTATTCTCAAGTTTTTTCGTAAAATGTATCCCAAACTAATCCAGAATTTCCTTAATCGAAGGGCGCTGGTGGCCTGGTATTACGTAGATTACATATCTGCAGTTGACTTTTGACAGAAAAATAAACATTGATTTCCTATTGACCATTATTTCTGAGGTAAAACAGTAACATTATTTATCTGAAGAATTAACTAAATGCGGCACGAAAAAAAAATCAATAATAAGATTCTTTTTACTATACTAATAATATTACTATTTTCATCTGTGGACGATGGATTATATAAAATGTTAAGATTCATAATCATTCATTGGGGTACTAACTTCTAAGGGCCCCAAGTTCTACTTGTTACAGGGCCCCCAAAACTGTTAATCCGGGGATGTTTGTGGTAGACACGTGACTATTATTACTCGCAGAGTGGTCTTAACACACTCTCCGGAGAGACAACGTGCTGCCTCTTCACTCCTTGGACTCAAATAAAGATCAAACATTTTAACTATTTGAGTATTGTTTCACCAGCCCAGACCATGGGCGGATAAATAGTTTGCTTCGTTATTACGTTACTTTACGCCCTTCTGAGTGTACTTTACTCACAGTTCTTCTGTGCAAACCAATAAGATAGTCGGAGACTTAGTCCAATAAAACTCTTCGAAAGAACCAGCGCCAAGAAGTCATCTGATCAATGACAAAAACTAAAACAACTTTTTTGGGGGAAACATTCAGGATATAGTTGAAATGTAGGAAAATTACAATCACAATAACTATATTTAACCATGATTTGAACTATCAAGAATATAATTAGTGTTTCCTTTTTTTGCCTGAAAATACTAAATAAATAAATGTACTAGTATTCTGTACCCAAACAAAGCTGTCATTAGTGCTTTAGTTTTTATGCGCGTGCACATATTCACTTAACTGTGATTGGTAGGTGGTCCGTATAGACGAGTCCTTAGAAATTTAAAATTGAGCAACCTCTACGGAGTACGGACCCGGATCATGACCCAGACAGAGCAATCTGATACCTTTACATCAATTTCCTATGGACCACGGACATAGGAATGTGGAATCTGTATATGGGGCTTAGAGAGAAAAATGGTGAGTATTAAATTATAATGATCTTCATTTGAACTACGTCTCACGTGAGTTGTTGCAGCTCTGTGTTAAAAGTGAAGGATTTTAGAAAGTAGATCTTGCGTTCCTTACACATGTAGTAGAGCATTTAGTTGCTATGGTAACAATGAAGTTATCTGAATATTATTTTCGTGAGTTCGAAGCGTTAGAATTACAATAACTAAACTAAATATCTCAGTATGAGGATATTTAGCTTCAGAAAGACGATGCTCTTGGAAATCCACATCACGACCGAATAACCAGAAAATGATGTACAGGACGAGGCTCGAGCCAGACACCGCTACAAAGTGCGTAGTTAAGTATTCTTCGCTTGATGACCGTAAAGCTGAGATCAGTTAACTAGTCTGTGTGTCTGTCTGTCTGTCTGTCCATCTGTATGTCTGTTATTGGAACTAGAGCCAAAACTATTTTACTGATCCAGCCAAAACTTGGTATCTTGGATCTTCATAAGGTTCCCCCGGAGGAGTTTTGGGAATTATTGGTCTAACCCTCAAATGAAGGGTAGTTTACTTAAGGCTGAAAAGAGATAACAATTGATTTTATAGAAAAAAAGGCTTTAACGATTTTGATTAAATTTTGTATCTATTCTATGTTTAAGATTACAAACAAAATGGAGACTCATTTCACTTATGATTATATCTTCGTAACTATTTGAGATATGAAATAACTTATCATACAAAGTTGTAGTGTTATTAAAAATACAAATCTTGCAATTGAAATACATTTGTATAAAACCAATAGTTTCTGAGATAATGATGAATGTATTTTTAATTTGAGGTCTGGGAAATCGATTGTTATGCTTTTTGGTGAACAGAGATGTTACTTTTTCTCTATATGTTTCTGTAACCCTGTATATTATTTCCTGTATGCTCCTTGGTGGAATATCTCTGCAACAATGTACATTATAATATTACGTTTCACATATCCTACAAGTCTTGAGTAAATATCTCAATTTTTAGGTAAAGAGCGAAAAAGTCAGTGTCGTACCATTTATTATAATTGTAGCGTAATCGATTAATAGTTAGTTGTATTTGTTAAAGCGTGGTAAACGGTTTTAATAGTCTCATTATAATGTTTTTTTTTAAGTTTTCCACACCACAATGTATTACCTACCTAAGAAGCCTGGTTCGAGCTGTATTACCTACCCAAAGATTTACCCGTAGGGTGCGACGGACTCTTAAGAAGCCTGGTTCGAGCTGTATTACCTACCAAATAAGCTACCCGTGAGATGAGACGGACTCTTAAGAAGCCTGGTTCAAGCTGTATTACCTACCAAATAAGCTATCCGTGAGATGAGACGGACTCTTAAGAAGCCTGGTTCAAGCTGTATTACCTACCAAATAAGCTATCCGTGAGATGAGACGGACTCTTAAGAAGCCTGGTTCAAGCTGTATTACCTACCAAATAAGCTATCCGTGAGATGAGACGGACTCTTAAGAAGCCTGGTTCAAGCTGTATTACCTACCAAATAAGCTATCCGTGAGATGAGACGGACTCTTAAGAAGCCTGGTTCAAGCTGTATTACCTACCAAATAAGCTATCCGTGAGATGAGACGGACTCTTAAGAAGCCTGGTTCAAGCTGTATTACCTACCAAATAAGCTATCCGTGAGATGAGACGGACTCTTAAGAAGCCTGGTTCAAGCTGTATTACCTACCAAATAAGCTATCCGTGAGATGAGACGGACTCTTAAGAAGCCTGGTTCAAGCTGTATTACCTACCAAATAAGCTATCCGTGAGATGAGACGGACTCTTAAGAAGCCTGGTTCAAGCTGTATTACCTACCAAATAAGCTATCCGTGAGATGAGACGGACTCTTAAGAAGCCTGGTTCAAGCTGTATTACCTACCAAATAAGCTATCCGTGAGATGAGACGGACTCTTAAGAAGCCTGGTTCAAGCTGTATTACCTACCAAATAAGCTATCCGTGAGATGAGACGGACTCTTAAGAAGCCTGGTTCAAGCTGTATTACCTACCAAATAAGCTATCCGTGAGATGAGACGGACTCTTAAGAAGCCTGGTTCAAGCTGTATTACCTACCAAATAAGCTATCCGTGAGATGAGACGGACTCTTAAGAAGCCTGGTTCAAGCTGTATTACCTACCAAATAAGCTATCCGTGAGATGAGACGGACTCTTAAGAAGCCTGGTTCAAGCTGTATTACCTACCAAATAAGCTATCCGTGAGATGAGACGGACTCTTAAGAAGCCTGGTTCAAGCTGTATTACCTACCAAATAAGCTATCCGTGAGATGAGACGGACTCTTAAGAAGCCTGGTTCAAGCTGTATTACCTACCAAATAAGCTATCCGTGAGATGAGACGGACTCTTAAGAAGCCTGGTTCAAGCTGTATTACCTACCAAATAAGCTATCCGTGAGATGAGACGGACTCTTAAGAAGCCTGGTTTGAGCTGTATTACCTACCCAAGGATTTATCCGGGGGTACAACGGACTCTTAAGTCAATGGTTTCCAATCTTTTGCAAGGTTTGACTTCCATTTTATTGTCTGCGAGACCATCGCGACCTCTTAATAACCAACAATCATTCAACTCAAAGACTTTAGTTGTTTTTTCCCCCACTGCGTTTGGTCTATCCTCTGTAAATTATACTAGAAGGGTAGGTAGAATTGAGGGGAAATATAACCTCCTTTACACAAGGCGGGGGCTCGTGTCCCTACCTCTCTGTCACCAGACAACAAGACTAGACGAGCTGGACGTTTTGTACGCGTAAGGCGCACTGGCTATTGAAAAAGCTTTAAGAATGAATACTTAGAGTTGATATCAAAATAATATTGTTAGGTAAATATAAATAGTAAAAACTTATTGTTTCAAATTAATTTGATCGAATATATGAATTTGCATATCCAGTCGAAAATATGTTTGAGGCTGCTAAAGAGAAACCTCCAAGGTCAAGTGATCCCCTAAGTTTCCTGAACCACTGTTGTCAGCACAATCTCTAAGATTAACTCCATCCTGAAGAGGTGAGACCCGGGACTTCACCCCTGTCTCGCGTCGCAGTTACAGGAAGGGGACAAAGTGCCGACTGTCTCCCTTGGGGGCACTAACATCTCCTCACAGGGGAGCAATGTGCGGTGCGGCCGGCTTTAGTGTTTTGTCCTCACCCGACTAGAGATGGGATCTGGAAAACAAATTACCTAGCTCGTCTTTTGACTTCCCCCCTTGCCCGTAGAATCACGTTAACCCGTGACCGCTCGTTCGCTCCTTGGCCTTCTCTCTTCGTTCACAGGAGAGTAAGGGAGAGAGAGTAAAATAACCCATCAGTGACATCAGCTGTGCTCGTTTGTTTGGTATGGTTTTACAGAGTGGTTATACATGTGGTTCTAGAGTGTGTTACTATCTAGACAGGGGTTTTACAGAGTGGTTATACTTGTGGTTCTAGAGATTGTGTTACTATCTAGACAGGGGTTTTACAGAGTGGTTATACTTGTGGTTCTAGAGGGTGAGTTACTATCTATACAGGGGGTTTTACAGAGTGGTTATACTTGTGGTTCTAGAGGGTGAGTTACTATCTATACAGGGGGTTTTACAGAGTGGTTATACTTGTGGTTCTAGAGAGTGTGTTACTATCTAGACAGGGGTTTTTACAGAGTGGTTATACTTGTGGTTCTAGAGAGAGTTATTATCTAGACAGGGGGTTTTACAGAGTGGTTATACTTGTGGTTCTAGAGAGTGTGTTACTACCTAGACCGGGGGTTTTACAGAGTGGTTATACTTGTGGTTCTAGAGAGTGTGTTACTATCTAGACAGGGGGTTTTACAGAGTGGTTATACTTGTGTTTCTAGAGAGTGTGTTACTATCTAGACAGGGGTTTTACAGAGTGGTTATACTTGTGGTTCTAGAGTGTGTTACTATCTAGACAGGGGTTTTACAGAGTGGTTATACTTGTGTTTCTAGAGAGTGTGTTACTATCTAGACAGGGGTTTTACAGAGTGGTTATACTTGTGGTTCTAGAGTGTGTTACTATCTAGACAGGGGTTTTACAGAGTGGTTATACTTGTGTTTCTAGAGAGTGTGTTACTATCTAGACAGGGGTTTTACAGAGTGGTTATACTTGTGGTTCTAGAGTGTGTTACTATCTAGACAGGGGTTTTACAGAGTGGTTATACTTGTGTTTCTAGAGAGTGTGTTACTATCTAGACAGGGGTTTTACAGAGTGGTTATACTTGTGGTTCTAGAGTGTGTTACTATCTAGACAGGGGTTTTACAGAGTGGTTATACTTGTGTTTCTAGAGAGTGTGTTACTATCTAGACAGGGGTTTTACAGAGTGGTTATACTTGTGGTTCTAGAGTGTGTTACTATCTAGACAGGGGTTTTACAGAGTGGTTATACTTGTGTTTCTAGAGAGTGTGTTACTATCTAGACAGGGGTTTTACAGAGTGGTTATACTTGTGGTTCTAGAGTGTGTTACTATCTAGACAGGGGTTTTACAGAGTGGTTATACTTGTGGTTCTAGAGTGTGTTACTATCTATACAGGGGTTTTACAGAGTGGTTATACTTGTGGTTCCAGAGTGTGTTACTATCTAGACAGGGGGTTTAACAGAGAGTTTATACTTGTGGTTCTAGAGAGAGTGTTACTATCTATACAGGGGCTTTACAGAGTGGTTATACTTGTGGTTCTAGAGAGTGTGTTACTACCTAACCGGGGGTTTTTACAGAGTGATTATACTTGTGGTTCTAGAGAGTGTGTTACTATCTAGACAGAGGTTTTTACAGAGTGGTTATACATGGGTTTCTAGAGAGAGTGTTACTATCTAGACAGGGGGTTTTACAGAGTGGTTATACATGTGGTTCTAGAGAGAGTGTTACTATCTAGACAGGGGTTTTTACAGAGTGGTTATACATGTGTTTCTAGAGAGAGTGTTACTATCTAGACAGGGGGTTTTACAGAGTGGTTATATATGTGCTTCTAGAGAGAGTGTTACTATCTATACAGGGGCTTTACAGAGTGGTTATACTTGTGGTTCTAGAGAGTGTGTTACTACCTAGACGGGGGTTTTTACAGAGTGGTTATACTTGTGGTTTCTAGAGAGAGTTATTATCTAGACAGGGGGTTTTACAGAGTGGTTATACTTGTGGTTCTAGAGAGTGTGTTACTACCTAGACGGGGGGTTTTACAGAGTGGTTATACTTGTGGTTCTAGAGAGTGTGTCACTATCTAGACAGATGGTTTGAGAAAGAGTTTATACTTGTGGTTCTAGAGAGTGTGTTACTATCTAGACAGGGGTTTTACAGAGTGGTTATACATGTGTTTCTAGAGAGTGTGTTACTATCTAGACAGGGGGTTTTACAGAGTGGTTATACTTGTGTTTCTAGAGGGTGTGTTACTATCTAGACAGGGGGTTTTACAAAGTGGTTATACATGTGTTTCTAGAGAGTGTGTTACTATCTAGACAGGGGTTTTACAGAGTGGTTATACTTGTGGTTCTAGAGAGTGTTACTACCTAGACAGGGGTTTTACAGAGAGTTTATACTTGTGGTTCTAGAGAGTGTGTCACTACCTAGACAGGGGTTTTACAGAGAGTTTATACTTGTGGTTCTAGAGAGTGTGTCACTATCTAGACAGGGGTTTTACAGAGAGTTTATACTTGTGGTTCTAGAGAGTGTGTCACTACCTAGACAGGGGTTTTACAGAGAGTTTATACTTGTGGTTCTAGAGAGTGTGTCACTATCTAGACAGGGTTTTTACAGAGAGTTTATACTTGTGGTTCTAGAGAGTGTGTCACTATCTAGACCGGAGGTTTACATAGAGTTTATACTTGTGGTTCTAGAGAATGTGTCACTATCTAGACAGGGGTTTTACAGAGTGGTTATACTTGTGGTTCTAGAGAGTGTTACTATCTAGACAGGGGTTTTACAGAGTGGTTATACTTGTGGTTCTAGAGAGTGTGTTACTACCTAGACGGAGTTTTTTTTACAGAGAGGTTATACTTGTGGTTCTAGAGAGTGTGTTACTATCTATACAGGGGTTTTACAGAGTGGTTATACTTGTGGTTCTAGAGAGTGTGTTATTATCTAGATCGGGTTTTAAGAGAGATTATTATTGTGGTTCTAGAGAGTGTGTTATTATCTAGATGGGGCTTAAGAGAGGTTATACTTGTGGTTCTAGAGAGTGTGTTATTATTTAGATGGGGTTTTAAGAGAGATTATTATGGTGGTTCTAGAGAGTGTGTTACTATCTATACAGGGGTTTTACAGAGAGGTTATACTTGTGGTTCTAAAGAGTGTGTTATTATCTAGATGGGGTTTTAAGAGAAATTATTATTGTGGTTCTAGAAAGTGTGTTACTATCTAGACAGGGGTTTTACAGAAAGATTTAAATGTTGTTCTAGAGAGATTTTTACTATCTAGACATGGGTTTTTTACAGATAATTTAAACTTATGGTTCTAGAGAGATTGTTACTATCTAGCCAGGTGGTCTTACAGATAGGTTATACTTGTGGTTCTAGTGAGTGTTATTATCTAGACAGGGGGTTTGACAGAGAGGTTTTTGGTTCTAGAGGGTGTGTTACTATCTAGACAAGGGTTTTTCAGAGAGAGTTAATACTTGTGGTTCTAGAGGGTGTGTGACTATCTAGAGAAGGGGTTTTACAGAGTTTATATTTGTGGTTCTAGAGGGTGTGTTACTATCTAGACAGGGGTTTTTCAGAAAGAGTTAATACTTGTGGTTCTAGAGGGTGTGTTACTATCTAGAGAAGGGGTTTTACAGAGTTTATATTTGTGGTTTTAGAGGGTGTGTTACTATCTAGACAGGGGTTTTTCAGAGAGAGTTAATACTTATGCTTTTAAAGGGTGTGTTATTATTTAGACAGGGGTTTTTAGAGAGAGTATATACTTATGCTTCTAGAGGGTGTGTTATTATCTAGACATGGGTTTTTAGAGAGAGTATATACTTATGCTTCTAGAGGGTGTGTTACTATCTAGACAGGTTCTTCTTTTACAGAGGGGTTATACTTGTGGTTTTAGAGTGTGTGTTACTATCTAGACAGGGCTTTTTACAGACAGTTTAAACTTGTGATTCTAGGAGAGTTATTATCTAGACAGGGGGTATTAGAGAGAGGTTATACTTGTGGTTCTAGAGAGTGTTATTATCTAGATGGGGCCTTAAGAGAGATTATTATTGTGGTTCTAGAGAGTGTGTTACCAGCTAGACAGGAGTTTTACAGAGTGGTTATACTTGTGGTTCTAGAGAGAGTTATTATCTAGACAGGGGGTATTAGAGAGAGGTTATACTTGTGGTTCTAGAGAGTGTGTTACTATCTAGACAGGAGTCTTACAGAGTGGTTATACTTGTGGTTCTAGAGAGAGTTATTATCTAGACAGGGGGTATTAGAGAGAGGTTATACTTGTGGTTCTAGATAGTGTGTTACTATCTAGATATAAGTTTTACAGAGTGGTTATACTTGTGGTTCTAGAGAGAGTTATTATTTAGACAGGGGGTATTAGAGAGAGATTATTATTGTGGTTCTAGAGAGTGTGTTACTATCCAGATAGGAGTTTTACAGAGTGATTATACTTTTGGTTCTAGAGAGAGTTATTATCTAGACAGTGGGTATTAGAGAGAGGTTATACGTGTGGTTCTAGAGATTGTGTTACTATTAGACAAGAGTTTTACAGAAAGGTTATGCTTGTGGTTCTAGAAAGTGTGTTACTACCAAAACGGGGGGGTTTGAAAGAGAGGTTATACTTGTGGTTCTAGAGAGTGTGTTACTACCTAGACAGGAGTTTTACAGAGAGGTTATACTTGTGGATCTAGAAAGTGTGTTATTACCTAAACGGGGGGTTTTACAGAGAGGTTATACTGGTGGTTCTAGAAAGTGTGTTACTATCTATACAGGGGTTTTTACAAAGAGGTTATACTTGTGGTTCTAGAGAGTGTGTTACAATCTAGACAGGGGGTTTTACAAAGAGGTTATACTTGTGGTTCTAGAGAGTGTGTTACTATCTAGACAGGGGTTTTTACAGAGAGGTTATACTTGTGGTTCTAGAGAGTGTGTTACTATCTAGACAGGAGTTTTACAGAGAGCTTATACTTGTGGTTCTAGAGAGTGTGTTAATATCTAGACAGGAGTTTTTTACAGAGTGGTTATACTTGTGGTTCTAGAGAATGTGTTACTACCTAGACAGGAGTTTTACAGAGAGGTTATACTTGTGGTTCTAGAAAGTGTGTTACTACCTAAACGGGGGGTTTTACAGAGAGGTTATACTTGTGGTTCTAGAGAGTGTGTTACTATCTAGACAGGAGTTTTACAGAGAGGTTATACTTGTGGTTCTAGAGAGTGTGTTACTACCTAGACAGGAGTTTTACAGAGAGGTTATACTTGTGGTTCTAGAAAGTGTGTTACTACCTAAACGGGGGGTTTCACAGAGAGGTTATACTTGTGGTTCTAGAGAGTGTGTTACTACCTAGACAGGAGTTTTACAGAGAGGTTATACTTGTGGTTCTAGAAAGTGTGTTACTACCTAAATGGGGGGTTTTACAGAGAGGTTATACTTGTGGTTCTAGAGAGTGTGTTACTATCTAGACAGGGGTTTTACAGAGAGGTTATACTTGTGGTTCTAGAGAGTGTGTTACTACCTAGACAGGAGTTTTACAGAGAGGTTATACTTGTGGTTATAGAAAGTGTGTTACTACCTAAACGGGGGGTTTTACAGAGAGGTTATACTTGTGGTTCTAGAGAGTGTGTTACTATCTATACAGGAGTTTTACAGAGAGGTTATACTTGTGGTTCTAGAAAATGTGTTACTACCAAACGGTGGGGTTCACAGAGAGGTTATACTTGTGGTTCTAGAGAGTGTGCTACTACCTAGACAGGAGTTTTACAGAGAGGTTATACTTGTGGTTCTAGAAAGTGTGTTACTACCTAAACGGGGGGTTTTACAGAGTGGTTATACTTGTGGTTCTAGAGTGTGTTACTATCTAGACAGGGGTTTTACAGAGAGGTTATACTTGTGGTTATGGAGAGTGTGTTACTATCTAGATAGGAGTTTAACAGAGAGGTTATACTTGTGGTTCTAGAGAGTGAGGTATTTCCTAGACAGTGTTTTTTTTACAGAGAGGTTATACTTGTGGTTCTTGAGAGTGTGTTACTACCTAGACAGGAGTTTTACAGAGAGGTTATACTTGTGGTTCTAGGATGTGTGTTACTACCTAAACAGGGGGTTTTACAGCGAGGTTATACTTGTGTTTCTAGAGAGTGTGTTACTACCTAGACAGGAGTTTTACAGAGAGTTTATCCTTGTGGTTCTAGAGAGTGAGGTATTTCCTAGACAGTGTTTTTTTTTTACAGAGAAGTTATATTTGTGGTCTAGAGAGTGTGTTATTAATCTAGTCATTTGGATTTACAAAGAGGCTTTGAGGTTGGTACACAAGTCCATTTTTGGGCAGCACTGTTGTAGACATACAATTTTTACAAAATACCTCTATGGCTATACTGTATTAATGTGCACGTTTTCAACGAATATATGTCTTATTACTGTTTCATGGAAACTAATGGCAAAAAGATTGAACGCCCGGGTTCTTTTTTCTTTGACTGTCTGCAGAATAAAACTCAAACACTTCATCGGTGTTAAGACTCTTGTATTTCTTTCTGGTGCAGCAGGAAATCAAAATCTGAACCTCTCTATCATCAAATTATACTCCTGGTTTGCTAATACTCATGCTTATATACATTCTACAAATATTTCCATTGTGTGGACATAAGATGTTATAGGAACAGCTGAACTGTCTCTCACTGCAATGGTGTCATCAACGTTCCCAAGGTGACACCATACGAGGTTGTCTACATGTCGTACCCACAATGATATGATGCGAGTGTTTATGAATAAGGTCTGGACCAGGAATAGATGCGGATTCGAGGGGTAGGGGGTGGCAAAGGCCCCTGCAAAAGTTAGAAAATTAATACAAAAACAAAATGAAATTTCAAAATTTAGAAAGAAAATAAAAGAAAGATAAACTATACAATTTTTTTTTTATCTTTTTAGCCGCAGACACCTCTAAAGCCGGGTTCACACGTTCGTTATTTGTCCACGTTTATTCCACTTTTGATATGACTCACGCAAGTGTGGACAAATTATTCGTTTTTATGTACGAATATTTGTCGTGCATATCAAGTAACGTACATTATTCTGCATTGAGACAATAGACTACCACACGTCAAAGAAGACTAATAATCGCCTGAGAGAATTTTATCCACTAATATCAAATACAGAGTATGTGTAGACGGCAGGAGCGGTGGAACTGTGGGGTACTTTGCCCCCCTGGAAATTATTTGTACCTCACTGGAATAAATCCCCCCTCCCCCATAGTTATAGTTCAAATCCTTTGATATTATCGAATATGAAGCTGGGAGACTGATTTAAATCAAACTCTAAATGACTTATATGTGCATTCTATTGTCGAAAATTTGCCGGAGAAGACCGCTTTAAATAACTACTAGACTAGAGGCATCTAACTGGCAGAAAAAGTCTGGGGGGTGGGGGAACTCTAAATAGTTTCCAAGGTCATACCAATTTCAAAAATGTATAGAGGCGGATCACTCCAAATAACGTCTAGATGCATGTAATTTTGAAGAATTTTGAGGCGAGGACAACTCCAAATAGCTTAGTTTCCTAAATAAATACATTTTCAAAATTTTGTTGGTGGAAGATCACTTCAAAGATTATATTCTAGAGGTTTCTAATTATTGTAAAAAATTAAAGAGTGGATCAATCTAAATAACTTCAAGGAGCATCCAAATTTCAAAAATATCTTGGTGAGGAGCAATTTAAATGGCTTATAAAATAATCTAATTTTGAAAAAAATAAAGGCGAAGACTATTCATAGCTTCTAGAATGAGCCATTTTTTCCAAAAAATTGTTGAAGGAGAGCCACATAGTTTGTAAAAACTATATAATTTTAAGAAATTGGAGAGGATGACCACGGTTTAAAACATAAATAAGATCAAATATGAATGAAAAACTATTAAATGGCTTTAAACAGAAATATAACATTGTAAGTAACTATGTTATTT
>CABFVX010005653.1:0-12269 GCA_902151425.1 Timema shepardi | reverse complement strand
CCCCCATAAAAATTATCTGGATCAGTACCAGGAGTAATCTTAAATCTAACTTTAGACTAATTGACCAAACCTGGTGACTGTTGGGATTGTTACAATTAAAAAAAAAACTCGGGGCAACCCTAGGAAAACCCTAGATACAAAGTTTTAGCCAGGTTGGTAAATTAGTTTAGGCTCTACTCCGAGGTACAGATGAAGAGACAAATAGACATAAATTTAAAAAAAAAACATTTTCGGATTCGGGGGGTCATGAAACGTCGATATTCATCAAGATCTCGAGTTTGATTTTTGTGGCGACCACAATAATTTCTCCACCTTTAAGTAAAAGAGAAAGTAAAAATAACATATCACTGAATAATTAATAGTACAGTAGTATCATAGTATTCAAAGTCAAGCATATTTTAATGTGTATCTATTCTATATACAGTTCAGTACACCTAATTAACCCTCCAATATGGGTTTTAGCCTTTTTGGATTATACTTTAGCCCAATATTATAATATACTCCAGAGTATAATAATCCGTCAAGGTTAGTCTTACATATTTCAATATAAACTGAGTGTACATATTTAAATATTTCCTTTTTCACACGAGAAAAGAATACTCTTTCGGACATGGGAATGTTTTGATATGTTTAACTTGGAATATTTGTAATACAAGTCTAAAGATATTTCCAACTACATATGTATAAACTGTCAAATTTTGCCATGTGCCATGAAACTAATTGTATACCATAATGTATATTATTAAATAAAATGTAGTTTAACTAGAATGGATTTAGATACTACAGTATAGCTACACAATTACAAATAAAAAGGTTAGTTCTTAAATAGTTGACTTAGCTCTTTATTGCACGCATTTTGAAATGGATAGGGCGTGTTTGATTAATTCTTATAAGCCGTACTTTATTAAAGCTGCTATTAACATATCTCCCTCTCGTCCCCCGCAAGCCACGGGGTTGACTCACGACTATACTCCGGTAGTAGTCAACCTCATACCCGCTGTCTGGTCGAGCGTCACATGGTACGGTTGCTATTAACATAGTTCCCTCTCGTCCTATACTCCGGTAGTAGTCAACCTCATACCCGCTGTCTGGTCGAGCATCACATGGTAAGGTTGCTATTAACATAGTTCCCTCTCATCCTATACTCCGGTAGTAGTCAACCTCATACCCGCTGTATGATCGAGCGTCACATGGTACGGTTGTTATTAACATAGTTCCCTCTCGTCCTATACTCCGGTAGTAGTCAACCTCATACCCGCTGTATGATCGAGCGTCACATGGTACGGTTGTTATTAACATAGTTCCCTCTCGTACTATACTCCGGTAGTAGTCAACCTCATACCCACTGTCTGGTCCAGCGTCACATGGTACGGTTGCTATTACCATAGTTCCCTCTCGTACTATACTCCAGTAGTAGTCAACCTCATGCCCACTGTCTGGTCGAGCATCACATGGTAAGGTTGCTATTAACATAGTTCCCTCTCGTCCTATACTCCGGTAGTAGTCAACCACATACCCGCTGTATGATCGAGCATCACATGGTACGGTTGCTATTAACATAGTTCCCTCTCGTCCTATACTCTCGGTAGTAGTCAACCTCATACCCACTGTCTGGTCGAGCGTCACATGGTACGGTTGCTATTAACATAGTTCCCTCTCGTACTATACTCCGGTAGTAGTCAACCTCATGTCCACTGTCTGGTCGAGCGTCACATGGTACGGTTGCTATTAACATAGTTCCTTCTCGTCCTATACTCCACTATTTGTCAACCTCATATTCACAACCTGGTCGAACATCACGTGGTACTGATGTTATTAGCATATATTTTGCTAGTCCTGGGCAATCTCACACCTGATGGCTCGTCAAATAAGCCTGGAGTCAGCACTAGGCTCCTAAAGTGCACCGGGGGGGAGGGGGGGATTATACACATTTTGAATTAGTGTTGTTTTCCAATGTTATTCTCGTGGGAACGTAGGTGCAGTTCTTTAAAACTATCCCTTAGCATCCTGCTTAGTTAGATGAGTATGAGCTGCGGACATTCTAATCGAGAAGAGGAACAAGACGTGTCTTACTAAGACAGTCGACTGCAAAGCCAGCAGTATTAAATAAGAGCATGTTGATACCCCTGTAAGTGTTTGTTTAATTGAAGGAACAATATTTCTTAGTCTAGCTTAGTCCGCTTCTGGTGTCAGCAGTCAATGAGCAGTCAAATAGCTTAGCTCAAAAACCACATATCCCACACACCAGCCATATTACAAACAAATGTTTTGGTGGATCTGCTACTGATCAACTCAAATAACTCAAGAACGATTTGTCTTCAACTCAAAGAACTCAAGAACGATTTGTCTTGATTTCTAGTTCTGGCACTAATTAACGATAAAAAATAAATAAAAAATGAAATATATGTAGGTGTTCTTGAAATGAACACATCGCCCCAAGATAACGCAATAAATTATAATCATCATCAATACTAACAAAATACCTTTAATCAAAAACGTAACAGAAACACAAAACATAAATATTACTATGATTTAATTCCACTAAAAATGTCCACTCCTACAGTAAATGTAAAATAATGTTAAATTCTGACAAGTTAAATATATAGCTATGATCTTAGATATCAAAATAATGTCAAAGTCATAATTCCAGAAAAACAAAATTTCATAAAGGTGATATTTCTCTCTGTTACGATATTATACACTTAGTAAAACTATATTTATATTGATCAACGCAATAGCTTATAGACCTATTGGTTACTTACTTACACTAAACACTAGACCATTGCCCCACTCGTACCAGTACTCAACTTATCCCTATCTTGAACTAGTTATATCCAGTCCACCTCATTACACCCTATCCCTTTCAGAGACATTCTAATGTTATCCTCCTATCAGTTTCTAGGTCCACCAATGGTCGCTTTCCATCGTAATTGCCACTCAGTACACTGAACAAGGTTCTAGACTCTCCGATTCGCCCACCGTAATCTACGAGACTAGACTATTCAAAAAATGTCTTGTGCTGAGTATGGGTCATGAAACTCATCATTATATAACCTCCTCCACTCCCTAGTATCTCCATCCCTTTTTGGACTAAATATCATCCTAAGCACCTTGTTTTCTAACACCCTAAATTTACTTTCATCATATAAGGTGAGATACCACGTTTCACATCCATAGAGAACAACCGCTGAGATGATTATTTCGTATATTCTAAGTTTTACATTCCTTGAAAGAAGACGAGATATCAACAACTTACTGACCGAGTAAGATATTGTTATTTTCACCTAGTGGTTATAATTATTAAGATACCTTGTTAGGAATAACTGTAAATCATGTTGTATTGTTCTAGCAAATCATTAAAAGAACCAAAATGAAAATAGATGGTCACACCCGTATTGATGAACACGTGGGCTAAGGCGTAATCTAGCCTTGTCTTGCTTTCCTCCGACAAGGGGTTGGAGTTCTAATCAGGAGGCTGAATTTCTTTCCTCCACGAAAATTCTGATACATTTTACCTTTCTCCCCTCTACCCATTACATGCGGATATCTCGGACCAGTAGTAAGATGGTTGAACATAGAATAATTTTTTAAAAAGTGTATATTTTTAAGTCGTATTTGAAGCATCTGCAGCACTTAATAAAATCCCAAAGAAGAACTTATCTCGCTATTGCAAGCAGAAAATATTGACGAAGGTGGTTGGTGGTGGTGGTGGTGGGGGGGAGATATAGAGGGTTGCGTGCCCGTTTAATTATTTGAACCCTCTTCTTCTTGTTTTCGTCCTCACAGGACAATCTTGCGACATTAACTAATCGATATGTACACAGAAGAACCTCTTTTTACTTTTTTCCCCTAGGTCATTCAAATGCATTTTTTTTACACGCAGGCAAACAAATTGAAAACGGATTTAGTCAAATGTTGCACTTTATGAGATTGTACACTACAATCACACCAATCGCACCTGGTTCCTATATTTAAAGTTTTACTGTATTCAAAATGTTTTCACTTTAAGTTTTATACTTTTTCCAAAGCAGGCAGGGTATCTGGTTAGTTGGTTGAATTTTTTGAAAACTCTGAACCCATGAGATAACTAAACCAATCATATATTATATAATACACTGTTTGTCCCGTTATCCGCACAGGTAAGTGGTTAAGTTGCATCAAAACTATATCAAATTATGACGTTCAACTTCCGGTGAACAACATTTCTAGAGTTCCTCTGTGAACAATTTTGAAATAACTGTGGCGATCCCAAGGAAATGATTGAAATCAATAAATTAAATAAGCCTATTTTAATTAATATCTTACCTAACACTCAAATTGAGGGCACTAACGGACGCAAGATTTGCCTAGGTATGTGAAAACTATCGATATTTTAATAATATTGATATTTTCCCTTTGATATTATAATAGTTTTACTCGATTCTTTTTTTCCCTAAATTTTTATTGGCATTCCAATATTGGATCGGTATGGAAACAAAAAACGTTTTTGTTATCTTCCCTCATGGTGGTATTAAATGTTTATTAGGGTGAACTGTGGAGGAAGAACAAATGTCACTATTTCTCAATTCTCACTCCTTTTTAAGAAACAAAATAAAGGTTAAATTAAAAAGAGAATCAATGTTTTCAAGGTATAAATATTAAAATGATTGTTTAAACTTGTCAGAGGAAGAGGGAAAATGTTATCGGCAAGTTAAACAAAGGCCCTCTCAGGTTGAACTGCTTATTTTCTTCCCTCTTTTTCTATTTCGTAAATTGGGTGTATAAGTGTGCTTAGGTGCGTCAAGTTGAGATGCAATCCGCTTCACAAAATAACTTGGAGATCTCCAAGCAAGCAACGTCGTTAATTAGACTAAAGGTGACCTGGCGGTCTAGGGGTAAGATGTCAGACTTCTATGCTGGCGGCCGGGGTTTAATCCTCGGTCCCGGCACAGATTTATCTGATTACCAAACCCTTCCTTCACCTCTGTCACATTAGCGTAAGTGCGTATAGCCCGAACGGTTAGTAAGACGCGGTGCTAATAATAATAATAATAATAATAATAATAATAATAATGATAATAATAATAATATTTAGACTAAACTCATTTAATTATGTTTTTGTTTAGTGGTGTCATAACTATTACACATCTTCCAAGTAATTCTAACCTTCTTTGACCTTGTAATAGTTACTGAAGACCTGCGGAAGATTGACAGGAGTTACTAACTTCCCATCAGGAAACACAAACTAAATTTCCAACCTATTTTTTTCTTCCATATAAATAAAACAATTATACCTGACAATTTCATTTTCTATCCACCTATTGGGGTACTCCTTTTTTAGATTGACCGTAGACAACAGGATGCCACTGTACATAAAAAAATGGTCATTTCACAGCTTACTTCAGTCTTAATAATACTATAATAAATTACAAATAAACTCAAAACACAAAACTCAATGCGGGAATGGGCTGCGGGACTGTTCGCAAATGTTGAGACCGAGGGTAAATCGCGCATGCGCAGATTGGTTTGTTCTTCAAACGCTTCCATCGAATATTGAACAGCCAGACTTCGTCAAACAGTTGTTTGATGTTCGAAAATAAAAATATTCTTTTACAACAAAGTTTTGATCCATGGGGACACTACAATTAAAAAAATAGTGTAAATTTATTATTGGAACAGTTTTTCATTTTCATCGAACCAAATGTTTTGTTTCGACCTTATAGTTAGTCGCCTTATAGTTTTATTATGTTTCAATAGTAAAGTATAATAAAGTTAATTCAAATAGATTATTTTGAACAAGTATGCCTTTGAGAGTGCAGTTTCTTTGACCTTCCTTATCGCACTGATCAGTCAAATAACATAACATAATCTTCTGTAGATGCTCTCTAACTTTATAGGTCCAGGGCACCCTTAGAATCCCAGTAATATTTTCGATGCAGCCCTAAGAAGAGCCACGTCTAGGGGTAGGCAAAGGGGCAATAGCCCCAGGCCTCACATTACAAGGGGCCACATTTCCCCCCAAAATTATTAAATTCAATTACAATTATTGTTAAATTTCGCATCAAATATTGTACAGAAAATTAATAGCAATACATATTCACATAGTGATTGGATCCTATTCCAGATTCCTGAAAACCCTAACTTTATATCCGAATACATATCAATACATTATAACGGCTTACTGCTAAATCTGAAAAAATTCCCTAATTGGAGTTTTTTTTTGCTCCGGGCCTCACATTTTCTTAAAACGGCCCTGGCTCTAGGCCACTAGAACCACTTAGCAGTTATATATAAATATATATTTATATATTACATAGTTAGGTCCAAACAACTTAGTAAGTATTCATGCCATAAGCACCTAGTAGCCATTTGAAAAAACTATATACATAAGTATTATTATATACATATATAGGATGTATACTAAGTATTATTTTTATTTCATTTTAAATAACCAGCACAATTACTTACTGAAGACGTATCACGCAGTAGGCCTACCTAGGAGTGCCAAGGCGCACAGTTTGAGAACCGTTGTCCAACAGGAACATTTGTTAGTTGAAATGTTAACAATAACAAATCCTACTCTTCTCTTTGGAATTGTTTTTAATCTCCTCCAGCTTCCTTGTAATGTTCTTTGTAACTTTCTTAGTAACGCTGATACACAATCAACACAGGGTTATTGTCTCTCTACAGGTGGTTTCTGTAAACACTACAAGTGTTTTTTTTACACGCGACTAAACATTTTTTTTCCCCCGACACGTCTCACCACACTTTTGGGTTATTAGCGGAACATCAATTAACGGGGTCATTGTTGCATTGTGAGGGGAAGAACTCAAATAAAATATGATGTAGATATACGATAGCCACTGCTCCCAAGATCAAGGGACGTCCTTAAATTACTTAGGATTTTTTGGGTGATTTTCGATCCTCCCCCTCCCCTCCACGTAAGGAATCAGAGGATTTTCCGTCAGCTTCCCCCACCCCCAGTCTATCTTAAGTATTATTTTTACGATTTGGTGAATTAGATTATTTTAATCGTTTGGTTATTTTTAGACAAAAGGATTGGTAACAAATCGGATGGTTTGAAATTCTAGAATACTTTAATAGCAGTAAGTAAATTAAATATAAGCGAAATTTTATAATTAATATATTTATTTTCTGAGTACAAAACACTAGATATTGTCTCACAATAAACATTGATAAAAAAATCTAACGTAAGATGAATTCTGGTAACCCTCTAGTAACCCTCCTAGTAAGAAAACTTAAGAAAATACTGAACCCACCCCCCCCTTCTCCTCAAAACCCTTACTTAACTTAAGGTGGGCCTCTAAGTAACAAGCCAAAGATTAGATATATATTCTTGGTCGAGTAACTTATACATAATATGTAAAGTAACGTGTACATAATAGGTTATATATATATTATAGTACACACACACATATATATATATATATATATATATATATATATACATAGTAGGTCAAGCATGTAGTTAACATACATACAAATAGGACAATGGTATGAATAGTAGTTTACTAGTATGCTATATATTAGTATATATATATATATATACACATGGAGAGAGAGAGAGAGAGATAGAAGAGAGCCCATATAGTAGGCCAAGTGAATATTTTACTGTGAATGTGGTTAACTCATTGTTTTGTAAAATAGCCAGTGAATGTATAGAATCACCAAAAGCTGTGGTGAAAGTCGTCACCGGGTTGTTTCACTTCCGGAAGTAGTGTTGAGTGTTGTGATGGGGTCGTGTAGGTTGTGGGTCCAGGGAATTTCAATTCCTCTTCATTGTTGTAGGCCCCACGTTGGGCGCCAGAACTGACAGTCACCACCGGGTTGTTCTGTGTTATCTTGGGGTGATTTGTTGTTAACCTCTCTGCTGGTCTGGAGATAGCGGAGTTTACTTCGGCACTGCCACGGAGTCAAAGGTCGTCTGGAGATTCTTCAAGACTTTGTGGATCTTGGCGTGGGGTACCATGAGGGCGTGACGGGGTTGGCCCACTTGGGGGTCTCGTTGGCTGGCGTAGGGCACAGATGCAAAGAAGGAGTAAGGGAGGGGTTGTAGCGAGGAGTCTCAGGTGGTAACCAGTGGGACTGAGTGAGGAGATTGTGGTTGGGGGAGCACGTACCGTGGGCGATTCTTGGGAGTAGCGGCTGGTGGAAAAGTATAGGGGAGTGCGGTGGTGAGTGGGGAGGAGGGTAGCTCATGAGTCGGGAGAGGTTAATCCCCGAGGTCTGTCAGCTTTCTTTGTTCGGTGAGATTAGCTTTTGGGGGGTATATCGGAGTGGTCCAGGGGTTGACGTCCCATTTCTGGCCTGCGTTGGCCCATGTCCTGCTGAGGAATTGGGGTCCATTGTCTGACAGGATGTATCTTGGGTACCCTAAAAGTGGGAACACTTGCTGCTCGAAGGTCCGGATGATCTGGTTGACCTCTGACGAGGGTAGGGGTTGATCTTATACCCATCGGGAGAACAGGTCCGTTATTACTAGAATGAATCGCTTTCTTCCTTTGATCAGGGGATATGGTCCCATCAGGTCCAGTACCATTACCTCCCACGGTCAGCAAGGTTGGCGGGGTCGTAGAGGTTCAGTACCTTGATGGCCTCCTGCCTTCTAACAGGCGCATAACATACAACTGTGGACGTAGCGTTGTGCTTCCGTCCGGAGGTCTTTCCATGTGTTGCCTCGTTGGATGGTGCGTGTATTTTCTCCCTCTCCTGGGTTTCAGGCATGGTGGTCATCAAGGTACGTCCGTTGGACCCATTGGCGGGTAGTTTTTGGGATTACAAGTTTCCAAGGGTCGTCCTTGGTTTCTCTGTGCCAGAGGACGTCATCTTCCACGTGGTGCTTCTGTAGGAAGTGGAGATCGGTTTCTTTACTAGGAACCTGGTTCCTGGTGTTAAGCATCTTCCGGCAATTGATCCAGTTTTTTGATTTCTGAGTCGTGTCGCTGGTCGTTCTTGATGACTTCATGAAATGGTTCTGTCTCAGTCTTAAGGGTTTGGAGGGCTTCTGGTTCACCTTTGTTGGTTCATAGCCCGGGGGTGTTATCAAGCGAGCCCAGTCTTGTACCTCTTCTCCGGTGTGTTCCACGTTGGGTTGTTGGGATAAGGCATTAGGGATGTGTTATTTCCCCCTGGGCAGTGTTCTAGGGAAAATTGGAACTCTTGCAAAAGTATGGCCCATCATGTGTCTTTGCTCTCTGGTCCTTCATGGTGTTTAGCCAAGTCAGTGTTCGGTTGTTTGTCCGAAGAATGAAAAGCTTATCTCCAAGATAATGCCGGTAACGTTTTATTGCTCAGACAATGGCGAGACATTCTTGTTCGTTACTGTGACATCGCTGTTCGGTTGGTGTCAGTTTGGCACTGGCGTGACTGATGATTTATTTCTCTTCACCGTCTTCTTGATACACCACGCCCAGGTCTATCCCAGTGGCGTCCATCTGTAAAACGAAGGGTTTACTTGGGTCTGGGCGTTTTAACGGTTTGAGTTGGGTGAAAGCAATTTTGAAGTCCCGGAAGTTGGTGAGGGACAAATTCACGCAACCAGTTGCATAGGCCAAGGAACTGGCGGAGTTGTTTCTTGTTTCGGGGAGTCGGAGCCTCGATTATGGCCTTGATGGTTGGTGGTTTGGGGTGTTCCCATGGGTGGAGACAAGGTGACCGAGGTATTCTAGTTCAGTTCTTCGAAACTGGCATTTCTCCATGTTGCCAGTTAATTGATGTAATTGGAATTGTTCTAACACCTTACTCAGGTGGATGAGATGTTCGGGCCAGGTGTTGTAATAAATGATCACATCGTAGAGATAGGCAAAGCAGAACTACTGGTGTATCCCATCAGAACCTCCTCTCTCATGAGGTGTTGAAATGTGCTGGGTGCACCCTTGAGTCTGAAAGTCATTGCCGTGAACTGCAAAGTTTCTACAGATGGTGTGGTGAATGCTGTCAGGGGTTTTGATTCGTTGTCTAGTGGTACTTGCCAATATATAGACTTCATGTCGAGCGTGGTGAAGATCTTGGCTTCCCCAAAGTCCTTGAGGGTGTCGTGCAAGTTGACTGATGGTGGAATGACGTCCCGGGTTGCATTGTTGAGCTGCCGGTAGTCTATGCAGAGGTGGGGGTGTGATCCTTTCTTTCCCACGATTACGATGGGAGTGTTGAAATAATCCTTCCCGGGTTTTACTATTCCTTGACTCTTCTTCTCTTGCACTGGCTCTTCGATGATGGCACGTTTTGTGTCGGAGTACCAGTAGGGTCGGACCATGATTCTCTGGTTGTCCTTGAGTTGTATTCAGTGGGTGATGCTATGTGTTCTTCTTAGGGGGCCTTGAGTTGTGAAGAGGTCACGATGTCGGTCTAGAAGTTGTAGCAGTCAGTCTTGGTATTCCAGAGGAGCGTGGTGCTGGATGTCCCCTTCCAGGATTGGATCTGCTTGTTCGTGAAGTTTTGAACTCCATGATACGGCGTGACATTCTTGGGCCCCAAAGAGGACTCTTTGGTATTCGTAGTCCATAACGGCTTTGATTTTGGTGAACCAAGGCTGTCCTAAGATTAATGATTCGCGGAGTTCCTTCGAGACGAGGCAGGTGATGATTAAGGTTAGCGATTGCATGGTCACCGTTAGTTGAACCTGGCCCTGGGTTGTCAAGGTACTCCCAACCTTGGATAGGTGGATGGGGTTCGAGAATGGGGTCAGGGTCCGATGCTCGTGGGAGGGTAGGTGCCTTGGGTGAATGAAATAATTAAATTGGATTCTTAAAAAACATGATGAAATGGTAATAAATTGGCAATAATAAAATAATAATAAAATAAATGGCAATTAAATTGGAGGTAGCTCCAGTGTAGAGTAGGGCGAGGAGCGTTCACTTGGAGGTCTCGCAGACGACCCGCGGTAGGGTCCTGCCTGTCGCTTGATTGACGCTGAGAATCATTGGTTGTAGCCCTGGGATCTCTTGGCCAGAGGTGGGGCTTGTTTCTCCTCCAACCTACCGTTTCCCGCGTTTCCCCTATATTGGCGTCACTGACCCATAATGGGGTAGTCGCGATGAAAGTGACGTCCTGGGCAGTAGTGGCATCTCGGAGGCACAGGCTCAGATGAAGTTGCCGGAGTCTTGGCTGGCCATGACGTTGCTGGGAGAGTAGAGGAGCTCTTGGCTTGGTCTTGTTCCACGTCGATGGCTCTTTCTAGTACTTGGGTCAGAGGCGCTCAAAGAAATGGTTGTAATCCTGGGTGAACCAGGTCGATCAATAGCGGAATTAGGTTGTCCACTGCGGAGGCTGGGTTCAGGCGTTGGGATAGTCGTACTTTGTGTCGAAGGAAGGTTTCCACCATTTCTTTTTACTGTTGTTCTCTCCCGTAGAATTCGGCATGCTCATCTGCGAGGATGGTTTGACTGGTGAAGTGGCTGGTCAGGCGCTTTGGAATTCCTCATTTGTGGTTATGTACTCTCCATGTATTTACCACCATTTTGTAGCGGAATCCTTGAGTTGCTGTTGGGTACGGGACCACAATTCTATTGGATCTATTTGTGTTGTACTGAATTGGCTTTCACAACGTTGGGTGAAATTGCTTGGGTTCTAGGGTCCTCGGACGTAGAATACCGAGAGTGCTACGGGAAGGTAAGGGTTGTGGTACAGCAGTTGATGGGTAGTAGGGGGAGGTTGGTATGTTGGTGAGCTTGAGATTGAAGCATTTCTGCGTTGGCATGGGGGATATCTGAAGAAGAGCCCGTTCAGGTCTCTGGGTTCGTTTGCCCAACCCAAGTATCTGTAGTGGTAGGTTTTTCCACAGTTCTCACAGGTTATCTCGTTGCCATTTTCACCGGTGCAGGTGAGTCCTGGGCAATACGTGGTGTTGGAGTGGCCTCCATGCAGATGATGCACTGGTAGAGTGACGTGTTGGGGCCTGCGGCTTGTCGACCCATCCGAGACTATGGTGTTGGTAAGGTTTTTGACAACTTATGCATGCTACGTAGTGTTGTTCCCCTCCTGGGGTACACGCTGGGATGTCGCATTTATGCTCTCTTGTCAACGCCATCTTGTTGATTTTTGGTGTCGTTTGGGCGCCACCAGATTTTTTCCCTTTCGTAAGTGTTGAGTGTTGCGTTGGGGTCGTGTAGGTTGTGCGTCCAGGGAATTTCAATTCCTCTTCTTTGTCATAGGCCCCACGCTGGGCAGCAGAACAGACAGTCGCCACCAGTTTTTTTTGTGTTATCTTGTGATGACTCGTTATTTACCTCTCTGCTGGTCTGGGGATAGTGGAGTTTACTTCAGCACCA
>CABFVX010005652.1:12748-48531 GCA_902151425.1 Timema shepardi | reverse complement strand
TTTGGCGGCAAGGGACCCCTATACCCCACGTTTTCTTTTTTATTGAAAAAATGGGGGAAATGTCCCTTGGCCAAAGACTCGTCCAATCCAAACGTTTTGGACAATTTGGACAACGACATCGGGAGAAATTTCAGGGACTCAATAAAGTGGAGTGGGACGTAACAAATGGACATGATTTTCCCACCGTTCATTATAAGTACTGGAGTCCATTTTTTAACCTCCATCATATACTTTAAAATAAAATCTCAATCATAGGATTTTGCGTTATGGCCGAGGAGGGTGATATCCTTAAATTTTGAAGCTTTAATTTGTTCTATAAATTCAAAACATTGGGCCATTGTGGTATCACCCTTGAATATGCGAGTCCTATCGCACCCACATTCTGTGCAATGATGGTCATTTGTATATATATGAACACAGGCCTTGCAACACGCCTGCACGACACAGAGGTTAGGTTCGTGCAAGTACGTGCTGGCCGCATCTTGAAGAAGCGTTTCTTGTCTGCATTCAAAATCATAGAATACAAACATGAAATTACTCTTTTCCAGTGACGGCTTTTATGGGGCCTGCTTCATATTAACAGAAATGACCAAAAGGACGATGGGTCTCGCATACTCTACAAAAAGTCTCATAACACCTATGTGAATAATTTGATCTTTCCAAATTTAAAAATTGCCCGCATACCTCGCAAACCTTTTTGGCATCACAGACCGACCTGTGACCTCTGCTAAAACCGGGACGTTTATGGTTATCAAAGCACGTCTGATTTGTATACCATCGCCCACAGTCTTTACAGACCAGAGATCGTTCTCCACTACAAACCGCTTTAGCGTAGCACCTTTTGCACGCGTGTGTAAATTTGTGCCCGTTATTTGTGTAGAACGGCACACGGCACTCACGGCAAATGTACGAGCACTTAAATGCGGTTGTCAAGGATGTTATGACATCAAAATTGTTTTGCTTGTCTTCGTGAAAATACAAATCCATGTAGCCCTTAAACGAATGTTCGGAGGGATTAGCCCCTCATATAAGACCTGTTTCCCTCTACGTTCCCTGAACACCGTGATTTTGTATTCGGAGATGTATGCTTGAAATTGTTTCTGATCGGTTAGCCCAACACCTTTCAAAAAATTCACACGGGCATCACGGCATAGTTCCTCTGCTTCGTATTTTTGAATTTGACGGCCCTGTTTAATCTGGTTAACGGTGTTCACGTCCATGCATCCTGGTTCTCTTTTATTATCACATATAGCTTTGGCGACAACCAATGCACGGGCAAGACAAAATATGTCACCATTTTGAATCGTAATGATCCCTTTGTTATTACGTCTATATGTGCTAGCGGGAGAGAGTTTATCACAATAACGTCCACTCCCGCGAGGCTCCTTAAAGTGGCAGAGTTTAACGTACAGTGGTGCTGTACTCAAAAACAAACTATTACTCTGCAACACGAGACTTACGTTATCAAGCACCGCTCTAGCGTCTAGCTGGTCTGCTCGCCTAAATGAAACGTACACAGGGCTCAACGTAGAGTTAGTGCTACTCAAAAGCAAGCCGACGTGGTCATCGGCGCTAATGCCATGGTCCTGCAGCTGATGGAGCAAATTAGTAATATGTTTTTCAAGCCAGCTTAATGCGTTACTATCGCTTGCTGGAGCACCAAGATGAACGGTAATTTCTCTACCAGTATAAAAGAAACGCCTCAATTGTTTAATCCTTTCTTCTACGATACGAAGAGGTAGGCCATTTGACAATGCTCCGCCTACCTGATTTACTGGGCCACTAATTCCCGGTTGAGGGGCCGAAGACGGCCCCGCTGTAGACCGCTCCACGATCCCCATCTGCCTTGCCGTAACTTGGGCTCGAACACCGTCTCCCTGGCTTGGTGGTGGTGCTCCTGCGACGGGATGAAGGGGACTAGTAGCCAACGGCTGTGGGAGGACCGTCCCTTCATTTCCGGCCTCCAATTCAACTATACAAAATGTCAAAGTAAGCACTGTTACAAACATGCGTGACTTTTTTCTTTATAATGTATAATACTTTCGGTATTAATATAATATGTTACATTTTTCCCCTAAACATAATTGCTTTAGCTGAAACCTACATTCACGGTGTTTAGCTAGAGGGAGAGAGAGAGCTACACATATAGATTATTTTCAAACTAGTGGTTACTTGTAGACTGTACTTACATATCAGCCGGTCGATGATGGCCAAATCTGTACAAACAGAGGGCGCATTTCCGCCAACATAGAGGGGCACCGGCGATAGGGGTGCAGGTGAGAGGATGCCTGGGGCGGGCCTGAGGACGTCAGTGGCGTCGTGCGTGGCACCAACCAGTGAGGGCGCCTCCTGTGGGGTAGATGTCGCCACCCCAATCGCTATGCTGTCCAGAAGGCCCTCATCCAAACCGTATGGATCCCAGTAGTCTGAAATTAAATACATACATATTAATTACTATTTGCAGAAAATAAAAAAACACTGGCAAGTCTATCTTAGGCAGCTAATTAATTACCCATGGACCATTCACCATCCGCTCTGCAAATCCCTTTTCCGTAAACTGCACTAACTGGTCCAGACTATTGGGATCCACAGGTTGCACCTCCACGCCAAGCGTCATGGGCTCATAATCTAACAAAGAAGCAGAGAATACCGCTGTACACCCTGACATGATAATCAAATTAGAAACCATTAAAATATACAAAACGAATTAAACATACCCGAATTTATCCAGTTTTCCAGAGCGTCAAAACTCATCTTGATGTTTATGTGATCCAATTACAAATTTAAATGATCGAATGTAATAATTTGGGTTCTATTTATACCCATCTCAAAGGAATTACCGGCTGTAATGACCTGAATATTGTAATGTGTCTCTGCGCATGTGCAAACAGAATCAGGTCTTTGTAAATACCGTTATATATTAGAAACCTTCTACCCGTCGCTGGGTATGGATGTGTCTTGTCGCCGCTCTGTTCATGGATGGTGGAACATCGTGTGTGTGTGTGTGTGTGTGTGTGTGTGTATGTATGTGTGTGTGTGTTGTCATAGACCTGGGAGTAGTTTTTTCACTCTTCGTCTAGGCATATGCCTGTTCAAACTTCCCAACAGCATAATTAGTATCTACGCACATAATCAGAGCAGGTAGTAAGACGTGGTGATTGAATCACGGTCTATCCGTATTCGACAGTCTAGAGGGCGAGATTTGAACCCAGAACTTCCGTCTACGGGCAAACCAAACTTACGTCGATCACTCCATGATTCAAATCTATTGAACAATTGCTCGATTATTACGCTAATGTGATTGGTGGCAGGAAGATGAAACGTATCCTAAAAAAACCCAACCTCAATACATTCGACAGAGGCCTGGGTCATTGACCTCAATATCTATTCCTGTCTCAACGCGTCTTGTAGGGCCGACATACTGGCGCCAGGTAAAATCCCCGTTGCCCGGGTCAATGACCTCAATATCTATTCTTGTCTCAACTCGTCTTGTCTGCCCGCCAACCTGGCGCCAGGGAAAACCCATTGCCCTGGTCAATGACCTCAATATCTATTCTTGTCGTGTCGGGGCTACGTACTGGCGCCAGGGAAAACCCAGGGGGTTGCGACACACTGACCTAGTTCACGATCTATTCTTGTCTCTGTGAGCCGTCAAGCTGACGCCAGGGAAAACCCCGTTGCCAGGGGCAATGACCTCAATATCTATTCTTGTCTTGTCGGGCCGACATATTGGCGCCAGGGTTGCGAAGGAGGAGGGGGTCTCAAGACAGGAGAACCAATTATCACACTCTACCACCGACAACCATAGCGTGAGGTTCATGTTGGGCAGTCCTATAGTGTCTTGTGGCGGAGGAGTCAATGTTCATTCAACATAAGACAGCCATAGTGTGAGGTTCGTGCCGAAACGTCACGGACCGTTTTCTCACCCCCAACCAATGAATAAACTCCAACACCTCAATCCTAGCTAATAATTAATTAGCATAAGTCAATTAACAATCATTAATCATTAAAAGGCCGTCAGGAGAGGTTCATTCCAGCAGGGCCTTGTGACGGAGGAACCAATGTTCATTCAACATAAGACAGCCATATCGTGATGTTCTAATAAACAAATCAATTAATAAAACTCCAACACCTCTATCCTACCAATTAATTAATTAACTAAACAATCATTAATAATTAATCATCAAGAACCAACATGTCCTGGGTTGGGAGGCTAGGGCTGTAGGGGAGGGGCAGGAGGAGGGGGAAAGTAGGTCAAACTGGGCTATCCAATCAGTATCACAACTTTCATCATCCTGACTTTATCAAATGATTTATGTATTAAAGGGTGTAAATGAAACCTTAATTAGGAAGAAGTCTCCATTGGTTGTGTTGGCAGCGACCAGCAAGCTCCCGGACAAGGTGAACTGAACATCCTGTATCTCCCACGCACACAAGGACACTTGACACAGAACTTGGGGGCTTTCGGGAGAGTACACATTCAGGAAGTCCACAACACCATCACCCCTCCCGAGCGCGATGTATGGCAGTTTCGGGCTGGAGACCATGCACAAATACTTCGCTTCCAGGCTCATAGCCCCTACCTGCAAGTTCCAACATATTTCATCACAATACACGCAGTATCATAGGAACGGCCGACGTAGTCAATCCTACAAGCTCATCAAAAGTACAATATTATTATTTTACTACAAATGGTTTATTTATGTAATAATAATGTGTAACATTCCCAAACAAGGCTAAGCGTGACTATTTGTTATCAATGTAAATTAGTTATCCAGGACTGTATTTGAGGGGTAGCGTCATACTCGCGTTATCTTTGACTGAAGTCTCTCAACATAAGACATCAAGGAATGTTTTTAACAATAAATCACTCTCCACGCAATTTAAAGGGTTTTAAACAATAATATTAAAAATAATAATTAATAATCGTTGATGAACAATACAAAAAATACAACATCAGACAGTTTGTCGTTTACAAGAGCGTCGGGTTACAAAAGTTTTGAAAGGCGCGCTAAGTTAACACTGAACTCAATAGTTAGTATAGTCTCTAAAAACAAATCACGTAGTAAGTGTTGAAAATTCTAACCATCGCCCTAGGTCCAACTTACATGTCCACCGGTTGTTTTATCCCAAACGTCCAATATTCCATTCGAGCCGAGTGTCGCCAACATTTCACACTGAGGTTTTATCAAGCACACGTGTGTGAAACTAGACCCGTAGTTCTGAACTCTCTCGAACGTGGGCGTCAACATCGTCGGCATGTACTGATAAAGCTCCCCCTGTGCAACATCAAAATGAAGAAATGGATTTCTCATACAGCCATATTGTTTGGTGAGTTGTTTTTGAATACAAATACTATTATATGTTGGGGACTTGGACTAAGTGACAGGATCTTCTAGTCTGGTTTTACCTATGAAGGGTGCTGACATTTGTAATAGGCAGAGGAAAATTTGTTTAAAAACCACTGACAATGCACGTCGTATATTTAAACGATATAATAAAGTAATACAGTAAGGTATTGATGATACATTTCCTGAACACTTATCAAGCTATGTGATTATAAGCAATACATACCCTGTCACTTATTCCAATAAGGTATTCCTTCAAAGAGCAGGCCTCCAACTTGACCAACTGTGTATCCAAAAGTATAGACCATGTCTCCTTCCATACCTTTGAAGTACGTTTAAAATGCTGGAAACAAATTACTGGTGTGAACATCTGTGTGACATATCACCGCAATAATACTTCACACAAAGTTGTCAACTAATTGCTAGTAACACAGATCAATTGGAACGTCGTGTTTATTTTATTTTTACATTTTGATAAGATAAACTCGTGACACCGATTCTTATACTCTTCAAAAACATTAGGTTTAAGGATACACAAAAAAACTAGGACAAGATTTTTTCATTTAAATGTTATTAGGCCTACTTTAGAAATATTTGTTATATTATTTACTTGAAATGTGGTGTTTTAATATATATAAATTTTAAGAATCAAATAAATAGCCAAAGCTATTATTTATGCTTTTAGTGAGGATTACGCCATCTAGATATCAAATTCTGAAAATTGAAAAATGACACCTGGACACGGAAACCGAACCCAGGACCTTTGGCTTGGTATGCCATACTCCGGGACAATTCCTGGATAGCTCAGTGGTTAGAGCATTGGTGTACTAAGCCAAAGGTCCTGGGTTCAATTCCCATGTCCAGGTGTAATTTTTCAATTTTCAAAATATGATGTATAAACTTTCTTTTATATATTTTGAGGTTAAAAATTATACTTGTATTTATATCTAATTTCCGTATGTAGATTGATTTTATTTGATTTACTTTTAACTAATAAAAGTAATGTTCAGCTCAGAAACTACCATAAGATTTAACAAATGAAAAAGATTTCCATAATCAAGAATTAATTATTTTTACCTGCATTAATATATTAATAAATGTCAGCCCACTTTTCCTACAAACCTACAACATGAATACCAAACATTAAAAACCATACATATTTTACACATAATAATAAGTATTATATTATTAATCATGTTATATAAATGTGACGGGCTAAAAGCACTTAGAGATTATATATGTATTCACAGTTCCATCCTACAACCACCAACAACAAAATGTTGCTACCTACCATGATCTCGGCTTATGTGAACTACATTTTTGGGTTACATGCACCAACTTATAACCCCTCAAACCGATGGCATGTTTAAGTGGGCATTTCAATTTAGTCTCCAACTTCAGGTTTGGTGTAGGTAGCAGTGGCACTGCAGCACCCCCTATTTCCACTTGATATTATCGATAACATTTAATATAATGAGTCCTTTTTTCTTTGATTCTTTCTTTATTTTTGTAGTACAATATATATTCCTTAAGCTCAATGTCAGTATTTCAGTAGCCATCCCCCAGTTTATGAAAAATATACAAGAGTATTTGTATGGAACTGTGCGCCTCACAGTGCCAGCGACGTGGTGTTTGACTCTTGTGTGCATGCGCACATAGGATAGGAGTGGGGAGGAAGGTGGAACTTCCAGGTATAGAGAGCACTGTTGCTCTCGCAGTGCCGGCTCTGGTGTGATGGTGGAAGGAAGTTTTTTTAAATCGGCGTGTGTTGTTCTTAAAAACCGTGTACCATATTCTCGGATGTGATAAAGTGTAGAAGAATGTAGAATTAGATTATTATTATAATTCCAGCTATTCTATTTGATTAATTTTTCAGTTCTTTTATTTAATAGAAATACTAAATGCGCTTGCAGTACTTTCAGTGGAGAAAAATGTCCTCAATTGTCATCCAGAGAACAAGGAGAAAATAATTGAACTTTTTGTTCAAATTAAAACATGACGAATGGATTTTATTTTTAAATGAATAGATCAAGCTTGAACTGTAACAATTTAACTTAAAGAAGTAAAAAATGATTATTATTTTTTGCTAAGATTTTATCAATTTCCTGAATAAATTTTCTTTTTTTATACGTTTTTTTTCCTTTACCCAATTTTAAAACAAAGGCTAAACATTTTCTGGAGCAGCAGCATCCCCACTTATTCTAGCCACGAGCCACCACTGGTAGGTAGGAAGAGAGATAAATAAGGGTAGTTTGGTTGGGTTTACTAGACCCCAAACGAATTCAACCTCCTGTAGCAGACATTGATTTAAGACTGGTACTAGTGCTGCACTCTATGGTGTGTTGTTGAAAGGCACATGAAGCCACAGATCATTAGGTTACACTTTCTAAGAGAGCTACCGAAAACAAATAACCATGGGGCTTTAAAAACCCTACCACACCACAGATGATTTGTCAGTCTGTAATTCATGCTAGGATATGATTAGTCGGTAAATAAAGGGCAAGTTATTATAATAAGTTTAAAAAGCTTATGTAAAAAATAATATAAAACTAATTTCAATTAGTTTTTATTTTCATAAATATGGGATTCCCGTACCACAATGATTCATTGAAAACCACCAGATTGTGGTAACTGCAAGTTTAGCCTTCTTTCCCCTCCCTCTACCTTCTCGCTTTCTGTCACAATTGTCACTTATTGCAGATTAGACAAAAACAAGGACTTGTGTCCACATTTCCGAAGAGGTGATAGAAGTCTCAAAGCAAAGCGTTATATCCTCCCTTTAAGAAAGACTGACTCAAGAGTAAGAACAATATTACCTTCCTCCAGGGTCATTTATGTTGGGAGCGGGTGGAGGGGAAGTTAGTTTACCTCTCTCTATCATCATTGATCACTCAAAAGGGAATTATTATTATTACTATTATTATTATTATTATTATTATTATTATTATTATTATTATTATTATTATTATTATTATTATTAAGTACTATTCCTTTTTTTAAACCTCTTCTTCACCCTTAAATGTACGTGCATATAGAATGGCACATTTCAGGAATGGAAGTAAAATATTATCTATCTTTTATAATCAAAACGTGACAATAAAATATAGAAAATCATAAAATTCCTTCTAAGCTTGGTCTTGGCAAGTTTTGTGAATGCTGCATAAAACTTGATTTTACATTTGTCTACTGGCGACATTGATAAAACGCTGTGTGATATATTAGTTTAAAAACATGCTATTGGTGGTAAGGCAAGATAACCTCCATTAAATTATCAAAATATTGTTTGGTTTGGATAGAACACACAACAGTGTATCGTCTCACAAGTTTTCTAGCCCCCTCCTCGTTATGGGAACAATGCAACCATGCGGCTCTATCTGTGCTCTTAAGGAAAATGGGAAATTATTCCAAAATTAAATGAAGACATTATAAAAGGTCATAGTTGGGTTTTTTCACAGCTATAAAAAGTTAAAAGCATAATCATTGTTCAGGACGCACATTTATTTATATAACAAAATAATTTTACTCACACCACATCCATACTAAGAATTCCAAGAAACAAACTCTTCACTAAGCGCGGATAAACTAGTTCATTGTACTCATACTCAGATAAAAATATCAATAGCTGCTGTACATACAACTACAGGCCCTACTTATAATATACAGTAGTTAAATATTTCCACTAATTACATGAAATAATATTTTGGTATTTTCTAAAGTGGTATCTTCCTACAAGAATCCCAGTATGTGTCTCAAAAGCAGCTAAATAAATACAAATGGTTAAATGTGAGCTCAAAAAGTTTGTACAAGTGTCAAAGCTAACAATGTTCACCAGCTTCTGCCGACGCCCCACTGATAGTAATGCACGTTTCAACCAAGATAAGATCCACAAGGCCCAGCAGAACAAACCTCTCTCTCTCTCTCTCCGACACGGGCCAATCAGTTACATTACATCAAACACAAGGGTCCTTCAGTTTAAAAAAAACGGGGGAAGGTCAGTAAACATCAATCTATTATAATTCGGCGGATTAAATTTAATCGGATTTGATTGAGATGACTATTTTAGGAACACCAATCAATGTCAGTAGAATAAGTAATGATGAAATAAATCAAATTTTAACAAAGAAATGATATAAACGTTGTGATTAAAGAAAAGGTATTTAGGGGAGAAATATAGGTTAGAAGATCTAACGACATATGTTGTTAATGTTAAAAATAAATGGCTAACCGTGTGATTTAAATGTATAGAGTTGATAACCAACGGAAAAAGAATGTGATATTTGATTCTAGAATTTTCCTTTGGACGATTGGTGTCGGAGATAATGAAGTTGAGGGTAACATGAAAACATTATGTGAACATTATTTACAAATTATTAGGTACATATTTAATTATATTTTAAGAAGAATATAATTATTGGGGTGGAACATTAAAGGGTATAAATGGGTGCTAGACTTATCGACACTGAACCTACACGGTACTATCTACGATGGAAGGTATGACAGAACAAACTATACCTGCTGTCATATTACTCTGCCCCGCCCACAGCAATGGTGCCCTTGAAACATGCTATAATATTTTCAAAATATTCTTACCTTAATATAAGAACCTGGTCCTGCAACAACAATGCCTCCTTTGAACCATGCTATACAGGGAGAAACATTGCTCTTGTTAATATTATTGTCTTCGGTTTCTTTGTTTTTGGTTACTCCTTGTTTATCCTCTTCGCCTTCATTTTTCGTCTCAGAATATTGTGATGCCTCCTCGATTGAAGTTTTATCATCTGGTTTTTGTTTTGCGTTATCTGTGCTGTAGCTCAACCAGGCAATGGCAAGATGGGCTTTGTGCGTCTCGGCATCAACCTGTGTTATTTAATAATTTGGTAAGTAATATATCCATCGATACTAAAGGTGCATATCACCTCTAAGTTAAATTTAAACTTCAGTTCTGAAAAACATTAACACAATCTGGGTTTCCCATTTTGGTTCCTATTTCCAACTCATATCACTACTCCAGATAGAATAATTGATCAATATTTTAAGAAAGTTAATAAATATTTTATTCGACATTAATTTTTATAGTTTAGTAAACAATTTATATTTACTAATTAATATTACACACCTTTAAATGGCTCCAAATAATCCTCAGCCTTATATACAGTAATATAAACTTGTCAACTTATTAATAATGTGGGATGGGGAGCAGTTTACCGTATAGACGTCTCCATCTCTCGTGACAACGTGTAGGACCCCTTCTGGGGCCCATATGAAATCACAACATGATTTGGCTTCTGGCAGGAAAACTTGGTTCTTGCTGAGCATGCATCGCTTGGAACAAACGTTGATTTCCCACAGCAGTAGACGTTCGGACATCTCCAACATTTGACTCACAACAACCGGGGAGCTTAGACTACACCTAGAGGTTAATTCAAAGCTATTTATAAAATATAAAGTAACATGTCATAAAGTTTACATTTATAGCGTTGAATGTGTTTCTACGTGATAATAGCAAGTACGATAAACATTTTACAAAATTTGTATGTGTCCGAGAGGGGAGGTTTTCTGGAATCAAGCCCCTCACGAAAGTATAGTTAGTATTTATGTTTTTGTATTCCTCTTCTATGACTAGATTGTTCGCCCCCTTACGATAGCAGGCTACATTAAGCTCCAAGTCTTACCTCAAATGGCAACATTTCTGCAAGGAACTTAACTTTCATTGATAACATCGTCCACCAAAGTCTTACTTGGCCGGTTAAGGGATGTCATTTCCCCTTAATAGTGTTGCAACGAATGGGGGGTTTTCATGACGTCACTTCCTACCTTCCTTCGAGGGTGTCAGATTGGCGCGCGTGGAGTTTTCGACGTGACGGGACACGATTTGTGACACGCGTGGGTATTTCCTTAACGTTAAAGTTAACAAACAGATAATGGTAGTTGGTGTTGAAAATAATTACTTAAAATAAAATTAATTAATCATAAAACAATAGAATAAAAACGAATAGAGAAGTTGTACGCTTTAAATTAAATAAAGCCAAACATAAAATTATGACAAACAAATAATGGTGATTAGAGATGAAAATATATGAGTATGTTACCTTGATCCTATCGCGCTTTTTAAAAAACACAGTTTTGGAAATGTTTTCAGCGAGAGTTCTGTCATAAGTTGACTGGTACTGGCAACCAGTCTGATCTGTATTGATCACAAATTTTTTTGTCAAAATTTGGGATAATTGCCTTCGTCTGCAGTTGAAACTTCCTTGCAGCTTCTAGTGTTTCTTCCAAAGTCACAGATTCTTTGTTACTCACATATCGCGTGATCATCCTCTGCCGAATTCTGTGTCGTTGTTTGAATTTCTTAACCCATGTAAGTGAAGCTTTAAAGATAAAGTCCTCCGATTGAAATTGGCCGGCAGCAGCAAAAGCCCACTGCTGTAAGTTCCTTGTTGTTACCTGAAAAGTAAAATCAAAGTTTCATTTCATTACCATAATGTGTTCTACAAATACGGTTGTTAAAGAAAAAAAATTAGATGTAAAGTGATAAAAATGTACACTTACTTGCTGATAATTTTTGCGAGCCTCCACGAAGCGGTCATTGGTCCACGAATCAATTATTGAATATTTATCGATCGTTGTTCCTCCAGTTTTTATGATTTCTTACCATTTCTTCAAATCGTCATTTCTTTTTAAACTTCGAGATCCTTTTATCTGGAGAGTTTGTAGATTCCACGTGGGGTGTTCTTTTGCCAGTCTCACTACTTTTATTTTTGTCTCCAACGGAACGTATCCGGCTTTTACCTTCTTTTCGGCTGGCTCATAATCCTCATCGTCGGAAAAATCTCCTTCAACTTCATGGGATAGACCTCCTTCATCTACTTCGTTGAAATGAATGAGGTCCTCGTCAGTAATAAGTATCTTTTCTCCTAACATTTCAACGGTAGACTGATACAGTTCTTCTCCAATCGCCATTGCATCTGCAGAAATCGTTGCTGATGATTCTGTATCAATAAGGTCCGCTTCTTGAAGAAGACTATCACAGTACACGAACGCATCTTTTAACTGACGTTTTGCAACTGCATTATTCATTGAATCTTCATGACATTCATCATTTGCAGTAGTCGAAGAACCGGGAGTCACCTTCATTTTTGCAGTAAAAATGTAAATTTTGTGATTTTCAAAAAATTCGCACGTACACTATTCGTTCCTGCTACTTTAGCAAGGTCTCACCGCTAAGCAAGTTAACTGCCGAATGATGCCTGTTCTATCGCATCAGCCCTATTAGAATAGAACCCAGGTCAAAGCCTGGCCCTCCTCTTGATTTTTCAAACCTGTGTCTGCAGGTCAAAACGTGCACAACAGTTCCGGGTACCTTACCCGATTTCAGGTACGAGGGATTTTGCGAATCACGACAGGCATACATTTTCAGGAAAACTTTATGCGTTTGGTCGTTTACTTGTCGATAGTTATAAATATAATATTTTTTGTAATAATAAAAATTAATAAATAGCTAAATAACATTGGAAATTCAATTAAAGTTCATGCAAATACACGTATTTCTTCGAAGATGAGCGGGACTCGATCCAGCGAACCAGTGATTACAGAGCTTGAACGCTAACCACTCTACCACCACCATCTCGTGCTTATAGTCGCAACGCACCGGTACATATTCGACGCGTCAAACTTCTCTTGCGATTTTCTCGAAAACGCCTAAGTAGTACGCCTTACTACTTGCTCATTATGTTGTCCTAATGGACTACTATAGGTGTACAAAGTTTGAAGATAATCCGTGATCCGAACGTCGTGGCCTCCCCTTGTGAGAGAAAATACTAGAAATTGAAATCAATTTCAATTTTGGATATCTTAGACATGATTTTGACACTAGGACCTATTGATTATGGGTCCAAAATATATGCAAAGAGAGAGCTAAGGTTTATGCAAAGAAATACTAGCCTTCTACTTGGGAGGTTAGTTTATGCTGGAACCACACTGAAATACATTTATAATAGGGACTATATTTCTTAAGACCAATAAAAGTTGTTATACTAACAGTGTGAATTAACTATGGTAGATCGCATAGTAAACTTTTCCGTATCTAGCTTTTAAGAAGAAAGTAGCACTACTTTATTTTATGTTTGCAGCCTTGTCAAACATTGCATTTTAATTTTGATAAGGTGAAGTTATGTTTGATTAAAAGTACAATCGCATTAAAAATAATAAGTGTGTACAATAAATTTAAATTAACTATAATACAATATTTGATGATTGTGTTTATTTATGCATACATAGGTGTGCTCATTTGGAAACATCTTTCAAGCAAGTGTATACCTTTTTTGATAGTGTAATTAATTTTATAATAGAGGATTTTTATGATACAAAACGTAAATATTTAAATAACACTTTCAAAACCTATTTATCTGTCCTATTAAATTGATAAACTGGATTTCCTTGATTAGCTTTAGCACAGAAGAACCACGTTTGTTGTGTTTTGACCCGGACAGCCATTCATAACCATTTCCTTGTTGAAACGGAACCTTTATGATAAATTCACATTAGGAATATACAATTTTACAGAGTTATCCTTATTTGTCAGATTTTTTTTGGCTGTAGTATATTCCGAATAATTTGTATAGCTTCTAAAACGTCAATCGAATTGTTAACGGAAAACCGATCGTCCTCCATATTGGAAGGTGAAAAATGTTTGTTTAGTGTGAATCTAGTCTGGTGATTGCTTTGTTCAAATTCAAACGAAAAAATTTCTTAGCACGGGACTATGAAACGAGTTTTTCCCCTCTCTTTAAATTGTTTCACGTGGGTTTAGGGAGGCTACGTCATACATTTATTAGCGTGTCGTACATGAGCCGTCCTAAGCCTGACTATGAAACCAGGCCTTTTAATTTGTTTGGTGTTACGGCTGTCATCTGTTGGTCGTGTGTTGGATTAATAATTTAAGTTAGTTGATTCTGCCATCTAGCAGATATATGTGGAAGCTTAGCTAATTTTTCTGGCTTAAAATTCAAGACTTATTGATCGACTTTTGTGGATACAATTCAGGATTTGTATTAAAGTTGTTTATTTTAAAACTTTCTAAATAAAGACCATTCAGGGTGGATAAAAATCAGGATTTAGTGCATATAATGCAGATAATCCTAGTGGATACAATTCATGATTTGTATTAAAGCTGTTTATTTAAGAAATGTCTGAATTTAAACCAATCAGAGTGGATATAATTCAGGATTTAGTGGATATAAGGCAAGTGGATAAAATTTATTATTTTTACTAAAGCAATTTATTTGAAAATTATCTGAATGGATACCATTCAGAGTGGATACAATTTAGTATCTAGGGGATATAATGAAAATAATTATAGTGGATACAAATCAGAATTTTTATTTGTGTTGTTTCTCTGAGAAAAGTTTTAAAGGAGACCTTTCAGAGTGGATATAATTCACTCCCCTCCGTTATTTTAAATCGTAATGATTTCATTGTTTTGTCGGCTGTATGTGTAAACAGGGGAGAGTAAATCATATTTATGGCTACCACTCCTCATGGGCTTTTTAAGGTGGTGAAACTTGATATATGGGGATACGAAGGTGGAGGACTACCGGTGAACACAAGCAGTGGTTTCATCAAATGAAACAAAATAAAAATTATTTATTAAGCAACATCACCTTAAACAATTCATGATATGAATCAAGAAAATACTATTTTTCAATCTAACATAATTACTATAAAGCAATACAATAATAATTTACAGTTTAGCATGTGAAATAAATTTAATAATTCGTAATTTAGCATTGTGAAACAAACAAGAATAACTCACAATTTAACAACTTACCTAAGACACCTGTACTATTTGGCACTTCTCTGTAAATCCCCTTCAAGCCCGACACATTTATGATTCTGTTATAAACACAAACTGCTTCAAGAATGAAAAAATAAGTTCATTTCTCCATGTATGTATGTGCATGAAAGGATGTCGACCCACCGGTGACGTCAGACGTGTCTCGTCACGCTGGCATTCTCTGACGTCAGGGGAAAACTCACGCATGTCACCATCATGTCTAGCACCTTGGGAGGAGGTCACGAGGTGAAACCACTATAAAGCTTTAAGGGTTAAATGACCTACCATCACCGGTTGAGTCAGGGGATGACCTCATCAATGGCCTCTGAAAATTAAGGTACTTTCAATAACGATAATACCTGAATCATGAGGTGCGGTTGAAGGCATTTCTCTGTCGTGATGGGGTAACCTATCTACCTATGACTTAGTTGGGTTGCCATTATAAGTTAATTTTGATTACTGTAAACTAGTGAGTCATTATCTTTGTTAATAGTGGTTACTCTACATTTATTTTTCCACTCGACTGTATGATACACATGTTATAATATTTAATGTCCTAGTGGAGGCATCTTGATAGTATTTAAGTTTTGAACGTTACATTTAATAGTTTTCGTATTAAATTTGCCTTTATTAATTTTTTTCGAATCTCTAGTTTCATAGTTGTTAATCAAATATTAAAGGTCTGAAATAAAAAAAAAGTGATAATTTAAGCTTTTGATGGCACTATCTTACTAGCGTATTCAAATAATTTAAATGGAGAAAAATGCTTCATTAAATCCCAAGTACTATAAGTGTGGTGAAAATGTATCCCACCATTCTAAAACACTCCCTTTAAAGGGCTGTACTGCAGAAAAACAATTACGTGTGTTAAATAGCACCTTAATATAACTTAGTCTAGTGATCTAAGATAGAATTAAAAGACTACAAGGGACCACCCCTTTACGTTCTGTAAGGGCTAGTTTATCAGATTGTCACTTAATGGTTTGTCAGGTAGTGGTTATCACTCAACATCACAGATTCATGAGTACCTTAACAACTGCTGTCCTGATTGAGTAATTCCACTCTCCTTCCATGCCAGTTTCGCGCCAGTTCGCCAACACCAAACGGTTATGATGAACTGTGGGAATGTGCTTAGCGACACAATGTACTCCAGTTCAGAGAAAACTAGGTTCGTGTAGCCGTCCGGACAAACTCCTGCAACAGTCGGGAGTTATCAAAAGCTGGCATCATATCTGGACCTGGCTGGAAGTCTAGTGATACATTATAGAAATATTAGGATACTACTCCAGTGGCAGCAGTGTGACGTATAAACTATGTGATTTACTTTCTCTCGACACCTCAGAGAGAATGTATTGTGAACGTCAAAAGGAAAATCGAGCTCGAGATTTTGATAAATGTCAACGTTTCATGACCACTTGAAACCAGAAGAGTGTTTTCGCGATGCCGTCTGTCTGTCTGTCTGTCTGTACTAACACAGTCCAATATTGTAACCTTTTCAAATAAAGGCATTTCCAAACTAACCAAATGTATTTAAGAGTTATATGAGACAGATAGTCGAATGAATAGGCTGGAGTTGTTTGTGCCCTGAGAAGTCATCCAGCTCTTCTGATGACCTTATCTATAATAGTCAGTATTAGATAGGAAGAAACTTATTTTGACAGTTAGAAAATTACTTAAATAATATAAACACCATAAAACCAAGTCATGTGATCTGAAGCCAGGACTTCCATATGGTAACCTAGAGGAGGAGATGTCCCCCTTTTCCAATTGAAATATAATGTGTTCCATCCATCTTAAAATGTCCTTACTAAGGTTTACAGTGCTGAGAGGGAATCTCATTTGTTGGACGATAGTGTGTGCATGTCATTCTATTGACCGTTGCATGTCAACTGAACATCGCCTTGCGTCTGCAACCTAGAGGTGGTTTCTCTAATTGGGTGTCAGTGGAGATTTGGGATTCAAATAATCCTTAGGGTTGTTGTTGTTGAGTTTTGGGTTTAAGAGATTTATGACCATGTTAAGCTTTCAATTTTCAATTCACTCTCTAAACTAGTGTCTTATTATATGACTGTGTCGCCCATATCATAGTGATGAATTCTAATAAGTGAAAGTGCAAATATACTGATATTTCAAAGATCAGCAACAGGGATGGCATCACTTTAAATCGCCATGTTGATATTGAGAAGCGCAAGAAGATGGTTTCAGTTTCAGTTTCTTCATCAAAAGTCACAACATTCTCTAATCCATTATCTTTAGTTGCTGCGGAGGGAGTTCCTGTGTTTCCCGCCACAAAACACCGCCAGTCGTACAAATTGATGGACTGTACGGCTAGCTTGACACGACAAATATTCGATCAATCAGAAATAGCTAAAAACTTAAAATGTGCTAGACCCAGGACCGAAGCTATTATAGACCACGTGATAGCTCCACACACAATTTACAAAATTGGTGAGGCCTTGCAAAATATTACCTCAATTTCAATTGCTACTGACACAAGCAATCATGGTTTGGAAAAACCTTTTCTCAATAATTATTCAATTTTATAACTGAGCTGGCCACTGAATTGAGATAAAAATTCTTTATGTGATTAGTATGTAAAATGAAAATTAGAAGATAATATCTAACTATTTATTACAGTCTCTTGAAAAGCACGGGTTGTCTTCAAAGTGTGTTGCCTTTATAGGTGACAGTGCAAATGTTAATTTTCGAGAAATTAATAGGAATCCCAGCCGTGATATTTATCACTCTCAAAGATAAATCATAAGAATAACCATATTATCGGAATCGGTTGTCCTACCCACATTGTTCACAACAATCTTCATCATGGTGTCAACTTAACGAGACTAAATGAGAAGTCATTTATAATAAATATTTGTCACTATTTTTACATTAATGTACACAGTGAAAACTGAAGCCCTAAAAGAATTTTGTGACTTCGTTGAAATTAACTATCAATCTTTACTAAATCACAGCAAAACAAAATGCTTAGTTGGTTCGCAGTAGTAGAGAGACTGTTGAAGTTATTTCCTGCTCTCAAAGAAATTTTTTTAGCCCCAAATCAGCCACTTTACATAGTTTTTTAAAATCCATATTTGGAAGTATACTTGTAGCTCACACACTCTTTGGTGCCTGTATTTCAAGCAAACCTTGCATCCGTAGAACAGGAAGATTATTCAATACTGGAAATTACAGACATCCTGGAATCAATATTACGTGTGCTGGAAAACAGAATTGTAGACAAATTCATGTCCATACAAGTAAAACAGCTTGTTCATCAAAGAAGGTTTCTAACGAAGATACAGAGCATCTTTGACAAGTTTCAATAAGTTTACAGAGCATCCCTGAAATATTTAGAATAATGGATTCACCCGTTGGATGAGTTTAAGGAATTTGAATGGATGGTTCTTAAGGAATACAAAAAATATCAATATTAGGAGTTGATTACATGCATTTTGTTCTTGAATAAAAGAGATTTTATCATTGACTACGACCAATTTTGCAACCTGATTTCATTCCTTAAATCTGAAAAGATGAGGATCAAGTTCGTTGAAGAACATAGGCTGGATGAACAATGGAGGGTATTTTTTAAACCGTGGCCCAATATCAATTGCTTTTCGGGAACTACTTAAAATATGTGAATTTTATTTTTGTATTTCTGCTCATAATACAATCGTCAAGAGGGTTTTTCGCTGATAAATGCTGAGTGTATCAAGGAGTGGAGTCAATGAAGGCCCTAATACCCACAAAATACAATTTTAAGAATATGACGCACATTGATTTTTATAGTTATCTCTTAAGAAACGAAGAAATTTTTATCCAAAATGAGCATCTCTGAAAAGTGTGCCTAAATATGGATAGTGTTTTTTTGTTTACTGTAATTGGTGTGTGTGTATGTGTGGATTTCACGGTGGACAGTCTTTGACTTCGAAACAAGTGAGTTATATCTTTATAGCTTATAGTTCTTATTTACTTTTGCAAACTTTTGATTTTTATATTTTTTAAGTGTAGTTTGTAAGTTAAATACAGTATGGTATAAGGTTGGTACAAGCAGTAAGCTTTTGTTTCCATAATTTGCCAAATTTAAGGGAACGCCCTTAAGATTTACTCATGAGTCACGAGCCACCACTGATTATATTTTTTTTAATGTCCTCCATTTCAATTACGTTCACAATTGATTGTCTTCCTTTTTTCATTTTTCATCTGGTAGTCCTATTTGAAGCTCTCACATTTATATTATACATTACTAAAATATTAAGGATAGTATTAATTAAATAGTAAAATGTTATAAATGTTTCAGCAAAAATAAAGTTTGTTTTCTTAAAGGAGCTTCCTATAAAATACGTAAATAGAATAAAACCAGATTGTTTTGTTAGTTTAGTGGAATTCAGAAAACAATATTTAGCATTTGTAACAAGTATACAGGTTTAACCTACACAATAACTAACGAATTAACACTATGGCACGGCATGCTAAATAAGTAGAATTAAGAATACTTACATGATATAGCACGCACTTATCTACATGTAGGCTGTTTTAGCTGCTGATGTTTATATTTTGGCGGCTCATGGCTGGACTCCTCTTACCACAATCCAACCTCATTCATATCCTGTTCCAGCCCTCTCATTCTTCTTTATTTGCTTAGTTATTCATTTGCGACGTGTTTTCTTAACTACCATCTGAACATTTTACGGTACAATTTTTTTGCTTCCTAATCTCAAAGACTTACCCACCTCCCCCACACTAACCCATACTTCCTATTTCCTTTGTCAATTTGCCTTGGTCTACCCATATTTATGGCTTGATTAATGACACAGATACAAACTATTCTTCTTAATTTAACATTAGTGGTGACAAGCTATATACAATTTTTTTTGTTAAGTTAATGAATAAGGCCGTATAGTATATTATATATATCTTGCAGCTGTTAGGGTGGGTTTGACCCCCAAACCCTCCCGCCTCTCCCTAAATATGGGCCTAAGGAGGTTTCTTGGAGCAGCAATGAAAATAATTTACATAATGTTTAGTATGAATATATCTACTGAGCCAGCTGTGCTCTATTTTGTTTGTAATTAGTTATACTTATTAGCACTAGGTGTCAGCACCACATTGACCCTTCTCTCTTAATGGCTACGGGCTTACCTACTCTGCGCCTTTTCTTAGTATAACGGTAAAAACAGTGTTCAAGCGTCTCTTAGTCTCGGGGTACACAGCCATGAAACTCTCTCGGGTGAAATAATTATTAAGTGCTCAAGAAACAAGATTGTGGAGCTCCAGATATTATCTCATACTCCAGGTACTTTGTCACCATTCGCAAAGGTAGGCTCATAGTAAATTAATTGTTTCTCTGTTTGATAATTAAAGCGTGTGTCAAAATCTCGTCTGTTAATAACGCACACATAATGAAATAGATGGAATTCAGATATTTGAAAATACAACGTTGAAAATCCAAACAGAGGTCTTGCTGTTTAATTAAACAAGAAAAAAAGATGTACAAAATATTAGAGGAAATACAGAAAGGCCACTAAGAGCATTCGAAATTGTTTGAGAAAATAATTGACCAAAATACTTTTCAACCCTATCGCGATCGTTCGATATAGATTTTTTAAGCCTAGCTTCTATTATTACTTTTGGTGATCGGAATTATTTTATAGACGCGTCTAGGAAAAATTTGAAAGTAGATCTTGCTGTTTTCGTGAAGAAAACATAAGATAAAGTTGTCTCAAATTGTCGAGATAATTGTCTGGCATGTGCATGGCTACTAAGTGTACAGGGAAGGTTTCCTGAACACTCCTGTTTTCTCTGTTTGAGGGACGGTAATGCTACCAACCAAAACTACACACCGATCAACAGTGTTTCTTCAAGTCCTTGACTAAGACTCATGGAAAATATTGTCAAATGAACGGACACAAACGTCATGGCTTCAAGTACTTAACAGATGTTTTTCCTGATTTGAGTGACGCTAAATGTATCTGTGATTAAAACTTCGATCCCACTGAAATGAGCAGCATTAAATGGTTAAATTATTGTCAAGATTCTATATACTACATAAAGTAGTTTTTTAAAGACAAGCTTTCTAAAATAATACTAAAACATGGCATGTTAAATGCTATTAAAATTCCCTATCTACACCAGCAATTGAATTTATTTCCTTTTAACTTGTCTGTTAGCCTGGATAACACGTCCATGAGGGAATTACAGACCTGTAAACACTGATTTTGTTGCATTATCAGTGTGATTAGACATTATAATATGTAGATTGGCGTTTGTATGGCAGAATTAAGATCCAAGAATAATTAAATGTGACTGATGGACTCATGCTGCTGTAGCTTAATATATCTTAGGAGCATTGCTAGAAAGTAAAAACTGATATTTTTGAAATTACTATAAAATTAGTAATAAATGTAACATCTCAACTCTGCCCCGCCCATTTTTCAAACTGGCCTATGATGATTACTCGGCCAATATCTAATTTCTTAAAGACCGAGATGATATATAGTATCTCTAAAACGTACCAGTATTGTATTGTTCTTATGTGAGTGGTAAGTTTGTTTAAATCAGTTCCAGAATATTGTTTTATAAAACAACATGTTAGAACTATGTACTCTTCTGAAGCACGCCCTTGCCAAAAGTTACTTAAATAGGTAAGCGTTTATAACAACTCTGGAGTGTATGTTCAAATGTCAGCTTATTTTTGTAGTGGGATTTGAATCATCTCTTTATTTTGTTAATAAAGGCTCTATTTATCACAAAATAGATACTTACCATTTAGTATAGAGATTGGGGTGAAATTTGGGTAGGTGAATAACAATATTCGGGGGTTGTAACATTTCTCAGCGAAAGCAAACATTGGCATAGTTCTATGCCCTGCCAAACACTGCACTCCATCACCATGCTCTTCACAGTTGGCATAATATATGACGTTCTTCTTTAGCCCAATATCGTAAAACAAGATGTGACATTCATTGATTATTGCCAAAGTTTCTTTACCGACAAAAGTTATCTCTGTTATCTTCCCAAATTTTATCCACCTGTAATATTAAATTATTAACAATGTATATGTATAAAAATTAGTTGACGCTTTCAATCATAGCTATATTGTAAGGGTGCATGCATGCCGAGGAGCGCGCACATCAAACAAAATGTAGAAACAAATAGTACAGGCATTTTGTGAGTATCACCTCCCTCAAATCGCAATAGAATCTTTTAAAAATGATTTATCCTCGTAAATATGTGCTGTATAATATATCAAAAGTCCTAAGTAGTTTAAGTGGTGGAAGGTATTGAAAAGAAGAATAAAAATCCCTAAAATCCTCCAGTAGGATTGCTGCACTATGGATACAGCATATGGGTATGATGGACATACTTGGCAAGTTTTTGAGAGCCAAGCTAATGGGAAACTGGCGACTTCACCTTGAACAATATTAGAATTGCTTCCTTTCATGGCAACATCTGGATATAATCTCTACACACAACATTTTCGGGTGTAAGTGCATTTGATGTTAAAGCTCCAGGTGGAACATCCACATGTCTATCAGAGATTTGAAGAGGGATTCAATGGCTTCAGAAGAAGTGACCGTTTATGAGCTGGCCTGTCCGTAGATCTAATCATAGATCAGGTGCTGATGAGAAGCATGAATAATACTGGTGACCTCACAGGAGGTTGTGGGATGACATAGCAACCGCGTCCAACATAGCTCTTCACCATGCCAGTTTACACTGAATTCAACAATACCAAGAAAGAACTAACGTAATTCAATTACAACACTGGGGAACAGAACAAGTACATCACAGTTTCAAGACAAGCAAGTGACTTGAACAGACACACAGTTCTGGACTATCTCAAAGTAAGAAATACATTCTTCCCTAATTCAAGCTTGCGCAGTGTCTCTACAAGGATCTATTCACATACTACTCTAAATGTTAAAAAGCAAAGATCATAGGCCAATACATATTGGCTACCATGGATTGACTAACCACTAATGAGTACATATTCGAGAAGAAGAATAAGGTAAACACTATTAGTATGCAATCATTAATACAGATTGGTGGTGAAGCAGTGAAGGTTGATCCTCTACTACTTTTCGAGCGACTGATAGTTGCTGCAAAAGCATCAGAAGATCTGCCACCAATATTCAAGTACAGGCTGTGAAGTCATCTATCAGCGTTATTTGACACTTCCCTGCTTCTTCGACAACCACAGAGGCCAGTACTAATAGATGGGCCCTACCAACACCTGACCTTGCAGAGATCACAGGCCCAGTTCAGTATGTACTGTATGATGAAACACTTGTTCAGCGCATACCATTTACATGTGGAACCACATACGGAAGTATGGGGAGGCAATTGTCGTGTTCGATGGTTACAAGGGCACATTCACCAAGGACATGACACACAAGAGACGAACAGGTGGAAGTACTGAACCATACGTGACTTTTGATGAGCAAAATATGCTTCTTACAATTAAGAGAAAAATGTTTCTCACAAGCAATAACTCATTGACATTTTTAGTGGTCACTTACAGGAGAAAACCTGTCAAACGTATCAATCACAAGGTGATTCTGAGCTTCTCATAGTGAAGAAAGCAGTAGAGTCTTCCAACACAAGAAACACTGTGGTAATTGGTGATGATACAGATCTCATCCTTCACATCTATCATGCCAACATCGAGTCTAACGAACCAAAGATAAACACATAAGTTGGTCAAGAAGCATCTCGCTCCCAGTATGTTCTCACACATCCTCTACGTGCACGCAATCCTTGGGTGTGACCCTAAATCCCACCTGTGTGGTATTGGTAAAAGAGTCGCCCGTGAGCAAGCTATAGTGTTTGACACATCATCAGCTTCTACACATTAGATGTTACGGCAGCAGGACAGAATGCTTTGGAAATTTCAATGGGAAGCTGGGTGAGATACTCGACTCGTTACGTTTTAAACGTTTTTTGTGAAAATGTGGCTGTTGGTACTTCTCATGGGGCTGCCAATGAGTCTACCACCTACCTCCGTAGCACCAGCAAACAACCATAGTCTCCACGTGTACTGCCAGGTGCAGCAGTGGAAGGAAACCGCAGATGAACTCACACCACTGGACTGGGGGTGTAAAGAGAATGATGTGGGGCCTAACCCAAGCCTAAACTGACATAATACCGGCTCCACAGGAATTCCTATGGAACATCAGATGCAGCTTCCAATAATATTGCAGCAGCACTAGGTGCACATGTAAAAAAAATCATTATATTGAGTGCTTTGTTGCATGTAACAACTGCCAAGGATCAGTGTGTACAAATTCATCTTAAGCTCAATGGCATGACGATGATGCTTATGAATTAGGAGCTTAACAATCAGAAAATCAAACCATTTATGTTGCCTAATTTAGTATGTTAATGTTGTATTACTTTAAAATATAAAACCCGTTGACGTCTTGTTATTTGTATTACTTTAAAACATAGAACTATATTATATTTATTGTTATTTGAATTACTTTAAAATATATAAGAAGATGATCTCTTGTTATTTATTATATTTGTGTTAAGCAATTAGGTACTATTAAAGGCCATTAGAATAAATCCACTTACTTTTTAAAGGCAATATTTAATAATTTAAATCTTCAATATGTCTTTCTGATTTTACTGTTCAGTACATCATCTTCTTATCTTCTCTACAGTGTCGCTATCTATTGATCATGTTTCCAACACCAGTATTCCTTAGGATGTTTGTATGCCATTAGATTTTGTTGCAATTTGTGAGAGGTTCACCCATTATTTCACAAAATTCCTGCACTAAAACCCAACAAGAGTGGGGATGCCGAGCAACACTCCGACCAGACACAAGAAATAAACTGGTATATTTTGTGAAGGGCTGTGAGATGTACCTGGTGCTCAGATTGGTCGGTTCAAGGTCAAAGTAAACCCTTAGGGTTGTTCAGTGCACATTTTGACCTTAGTCTTGAAGAGATTTTCTATAGACTGAGTGTATTTTAGGACGAAGATGAATGATGTAAAAGATAAACTATTATTATTATTATTATTATTATTATTTAGCACCGCGTCTTACTACCCGTTCGGGTTATACGCTAATAAACTAATAAATAGTATTTCGAAGTACCGTGAAATCGGGGACAAGCGGCGTAGAAATCACTATAATCGATACATTCTTAACAAAAACTGTAAGATTTCTACTGAAACAGGATGTACTGGTAAGTGAAATAAATAACGAATGTAAATATTAGTATACACTATATTTTGTTTTAATCTTACTACAGTGTATTAATCAAATGAAGAGTTTGTTTGTCTGTTATGACTTATTAGAGTAACCTCGATGCGTTTCTGCGTTCCTAGAAGAGTACTCGCTAGCCGTTCCGTCTTATGGCGGTGGTAATAGGAAGGGGAAAAAAGAGGTTTGACCGCCATTTTGAAGGTGTGCTGGCTTTTGCTTTGTTTACTTCATAGCTTAACATTATGATAATATTGGTCTGCAACTTAATTTTATTTATTTATTCGTGTGTTATTTTATATTTATCCCTTAATTTTTTATGAGCTATTTTTCTTTGATGCTTCATCAAATTCAAACTGGTTATCAAAATATTTCGCAACAAAATAAATAAACTTGTTCATTTTTAAATTTAGGTGCTATTAATATTATATCGATATGAATTTTTATATATATATTTAGCACCACATCTTGCCACCTGTTAAGGTTATGCACANTATATATATATATATATATATATATATATATATTTAGCACCACATCTTGCTACCTGTCAAGGTTATGCACATATATACTAATTAGGGTAATGAGTTAAGGACGAGGAAAAATGAAATGAGTAAGTGTACCCGCATTTGAGTGGAGAGAGAGAGTGAAAAACCACCCTCTATACACCCAACTGGGATTCTAACTCAACCCAAATCTTCCTGTCATCGACATTCTAGTTTATAGCGAGAGTGATGCCTGAGACCATGCGGCCACCGAAGCAGATTTTTTTCATAATGTTTCAAGTGTGCTTATTTTTAATAATTTTTGAATAAAAAACAAAAGCTATGAAGGTTATTAAAAATTATATAATAACTATATTATAATATATAGTTTTATCATAAAAATTATATAATATGATTACAATTATATCATAAAAATATTTATTATAAATATATATATTATATATAAAGTATAGGTATATATATATTATATATAATTTATATATTTATTAATTATGTAATAATATATTTAATAATAGCTAATGTTTAGGTAATATAAATTGTCACTTTATATCGCCTAAACGTTAGTTTTTAAGGTCTCTAAAATTTGAATTCCCGCCAAAGCTTACGATTTTTTTATTAGAAATTACTAAGAGTTGTACAATTTTACAAAACTTTCCTCTTAATTTTTGTGATGTTAAAGCTATTCTGATTTCATAATTTATTTAATAGTACAAATGGACTTGATTAATTTTTAAAATTCCACTTTCTTCATAAGATTACATTGTAGACTCTGATGTCATACCCCCACAATGGCATACCGCGAGTACTCGTTATATCTAGGTTATTCTATGACGTATGAGCGTTGCGCGCTATCTACCACACACAGCGTTCTGAAATTTAAACATTAGTAGTTCCTCTGCACGAACGTGGATACCTCAAAGCATGACTTTTAAAATTTTGACTATACAACCGGGTTGAGGCCGGGACAACGTAGGCATAAAGCAGTGGTTATCAAACTGCGGGTCGCAAGCAGATTTTTTTAATAGTACACGAAAAGGTTTGTAAATGTGATATTTACTTTACCAAGATAAATTATTGTGATCTGCAAAAAATCAAATTCGAGATTTTTATGTGTTTTATGGCCCATTGAACCCAACAAAGTGTGTTTTACGATGCCGTCCGTCTGTCCGTGTGTATGTCTGTGTGTGTGAATCCCGGCCTAACCTAACCACTTTACCAATCAGACTAAAACTTAGAATCTAGGGTTTTTATGGGTTCCCCTGAGAAGTTATTAGATTAGATGTCTAACCCTAAAATTAAGAGTAGTTTACCTAAATATCGAAAATAAATCAAATCAATTTTTTCAAAATCATCTTTTTTATCTATCTCTATATCAAACCAATCGTTTCTGAGCTATAAGCAAATATATTATGTTTTTAAATTGAGTTTTCTGCTCTTTAGGGTACAGAGGTGTTATTAGTTTGTCAATGCTTCTGTAACAGTTTATGTTTCATATATATCTTGCGAGTTTAAATAAATTTATCCATTTTGTGTAAAGGACCGAGAAAGTCTTATTGGTGCACCGTACAAGTTTATTTATTTTTTTGAAAGAAGAAAATCATTTTTAAATGGGAACGTGAAAAAAATCGAAAAATAAACAAGGAATAAAAAATAATGTGCATAGTTACGTGGATACATACATTTTTGTTTCATGTTGGTACCTTTGGTGTGGATGTCGATGCTATATCAACATAACAAGTTGTGTGGAAATCTGGCAGACTTTGTTTCTTCTGATTTATAGGAACTGTCTAATATATTACTGGTTAGAAAGAAATCATGTCATGTCATCACTATAATCACTACCACCGTCAAATATAGTTTTTATCCATTTGAATAATAGTTTAAAAGTAAAATTAAAAATTATTGAATTAAACAATAATACGAAATTTAAGAAACAGTGCATACTGGTTCACTCTAGCCGGTTACAAAGTGCGATGAGCACTCTTCTTGGCATGCAAAGATAGGAGTGATGAGTGATGTGAGCGGTATAAACATACCCTAAGGGTATGCCCATTTACCATGCCAAATTTGTGTTTTTATATAAAAGTGAGCAATTGTTAGATATGTCACAGCACTATCTTGAATTGTATGTAGTAGCCTGTGTTACAATAACTAAAATATAAGATAATACTATTTTGGTTTGCGATATTATTGATTTGTTTTATTTCGATTTTTAAAGGGGTGTATTTTAATTTTAATTAAATGCAGATGAAAAATATTTTGAAGGTGGGTGTAGGGAGTGGAAGAGGGTTAAGATCCCGCCCTCCACTTTTGTCTACGTGCCTAGTCAAACGACATCTTCTGGCGCATTATTCCATGTTTCATTATTTTAGCGTATAACCCGAACGGGTAGTAAGACGCGGTGCTAAATATTATTATTTATTATTTTATGTAACAAAATATTAAATAAATAAGATCTATATACTAGGAATGGAGGAAAAGAATATATTAGTGTGGATATGAAAATATGGAAAGCAATGGAGGAACCAGGAGTAGAAAGAGGTGGGGCCAGCAATGGCGGCTGCATCTCTCCCTGAATTATCTGAGAATAATAACCATCATCATGGTATCGGCTGCTTAAACATTGCAATAAACGTCCCTCTTAATCACTTATGATCGCTACTCACTACAGGCTTATTCTGTGCGCCTGCCTAGCAATGGGGTAGAGAGTAGAAACGCAACCATAGGTCTCCGTGCCGGGCTGTGGCCTCGAGAAGTCCAGCTCTAGCTGTCTTGCGCATGCGCTGAGCACTATGGGGATAAGGAGAGGGTCGCGCGATATGGCTTCTCTGTGATGCAGCCCAGACAGCCAGTCTCTGTATCTAACCGAGTGTCACGTGGCGTGTTCACAAATTGCAATTATTATAACAATTTAGTAGTAGTAATATTTACAGTCGCAAGTTAAGAATAAGTATAAGTTTATGAGTGTGTTGGAGGGGAGTTTTTTTTTATAATGTAAATCGAGGTAATCCAATATGAATGGAATGAGTGTAGCGGGATTATAGAAAATTATACTCTCTCCGATATCATTGAGTGAGAAAATGACATTAAGAATCAGGGACGTCTTCTTCCTGACTTCCTCGAGCAGGAAGCTTATATATAAAAGAAAATGTAATCGTGATGTGTATGACAGGCACAAATGGCTGTGTGAGTGTGAAGTAAAAAACGTTATGCTCTGTTTCCCATATTTATTATATGGCGGTGATAAAACCTGGGTTGAAACAGGTGTAACGGACCTGAGACATTTAAATGAGAAAATCAAAAGGCACGAAGATTCAACAAAGCATTAAAAAATATAATAGATTTTGTGTTTCGTTGTGGTGGGGGGAGGGAGATATCTTACTCTATATCTTATTTTCAGAAGTTCATAATGACCTTAAAAAAGCACCTTTAAGGCTTAAATTTTTAAAATTCCATACCCACCAGAACACCCTCTCACCCAACCACCTCCCCTCAAATGTTGAAATCCACAAACCGCCGTCACCGCGACTGGTGGCCAGGAGGGTAAGGAATAAGTATGCATGATAATGTGAGTTGTGTAAAGATGGAGAAAGGGTGGACGGGGTGCTTCCAATTAAAATATGGAGTACCCTCTCACAATTACTCTCTATATTGGTGATGGAAATGATAACAAATAGAGTGGGGAGGAGAAAATGGAAGCAATCATGTTTGCAGATGACTTGGTGGTGTGAGGGGGAAAGGAAGCGAAAGTCGGCCTACAGGTATGGAATAAGGAAGTAAAAGAGTGTGGAATGAAATTTAGTAAAGCTAAAAGTGAAGTGATGGGGATGACAAGGCCAAAAAGTGTTATAGAACTATATGTATTAGATTTGAAAGAAGTAGCAAGTGTGAAGTATCTTGGTGGCGTGATTGGGACCAAAGGAGGCAGAAGAGAAGATAATTCAGTGAGACGAGGGCAGCACATGTGTGTAAGAGACTTACTTTGTACTCATAGTTACGTGTTCAGTAGAAACCTGGACTTTGGATAGAAGAGAAACGAAAGTGGAGGCCATGGAGGATCATGTTAGCTGTCACCAGAAGATATAGGATTAGGAATGGAGGTTTGGATGGATCATGCTAGCTGTCACCAGAAGATATAGGATTAGGAATGGAGGTTTGGAGGATCATGCTAGCTGTCACCAGAAGATATAGGATCATGAATGGAGGTTTAAGGTTTAAAGTTGGGGTACATGAGATAGTTGAGGAAGCGAGGGTGAGATGGTATGGACACGTAATGAGGATGGAAGAGGAAAGAAGTATAAGAAGATTAATAGATATGAGAGAATGCAAGGGAGACCGAGGAAGAAATGGGAGAAACAGATAGTGGCAAGTGTGCAAGGGAGAGGAGGAGAGTGGAATAGAGTGCAGGGGGAAGAATGGCAGAAGGCCAAAAGGAAATCTCCATCTCACTCTGTCCTTCCACCATTTTACTAAACGGACCAGTCCACAGGCTGGAAACAGTTGATGATGATGATGACTAATGACTAGGGATGGCGAAACTTTTACGACCAGCGTGCCACTTGAGGGACAGCTGGATTTTGAACTATTCTATTGTGCCACCTCTTATTTACGTTTATTAACGAGTATTTTGAAATAAAAACTTGCTGAATATTACGAATAGCTCATATCAAGTTGTACATATGTTGATAAATTGACTACATTCTAAAGAGAATATATTAAATTGTCAAAGTGAATGTCTTAGACAATATTCATTTCAATAACAAACATGGAAAGTTATACCGTTAGGGATAAAAAAAAAGAAAATAAGTTTTGATATATATAAAAGCCTATGCTAAAATTAAAATAACCATGATTGTTTTCCATATTATGTTGAAATATGTTTTATATTTCTGGTCACGATATTAATGTTCGGATCATAACTTGTCTTCGTCAGCACACATGAAGTACTGTACTTAAATACGAAGCAACATGATTTCTAATCGTTGACTTCGAAAATTCCATTGGATCACATGGTGGTCGAAATATTATCGACTTTAAAAAAAATTACACCACATTGAGAAAAGTTTTATTTAGTGTTTGTTTTTATCATAGGCGCGCTACCTAAACTGTGTATATAATTTATCTACTAGGAACAGTTTTACGTTTAATTAATTCAGAAATTATCACTTCCATGAATCCATTGTAAAAATGTACCTTAATATGAGTGCCTCATCAGAATAAATTACAATAAACAACCAAGTGTTAAATGTGCTCACAAATTTGATTTGTTACACCACCATATTATTTATTAGCTATATTTTAATCAAGTTTTTTTTTATCTAAAACAAGTTAATTCGTCACTTCTATAAGACTATCTATAACTATAGATATACAACCAACTATCAACAAATACAATCTTGTTACACACTTACTTTGTTTCTGTTTCAACTTTTTTGTGTTGCTGGAACATTTTGTGCGTGATCTAACAAACTTAATTATAGGTATATAATGCGCATAATAACTCTATTTGTTAAAAATCTGGCAGCCCACTACGTTATTTCTGTGGCTTGTAAATCCCTACAAACAGAGTAAAACACATTTTTGAGACTGTGTTTTTCTGTTTATCAATGAGTATTGTTAACTTTATTGATTATCTATTGTTCTAGAAGAGTAATGTTTCCATGGAAACTAAACAATCTAAACATATAATGTTGGTGTTTGAATCACGGCCATCTTTAGTAACGGGTCGGAGTTTCCGAGTGACGTCACGGGTCTAGCATTTCTGCTAGGTTTTTCTATCTGGAGATGGTGACGACAATGGAGACTTCCGTCCTCTTATAAACGACATAAAAAATGTTTTGTTAGCTCATAAACCCGGCCGATAGGTTACACTACTAGCAAATATGTTTTAAAGTTAGCCTAATTTTTCATATTTATACAATTTTATGGAAATTATTTCACACTTCAATAATATATAAATAAATAAATTATAGTTAAATAAATGTTGGCAATGCCAAGTTCAGTTAACTATTTTTAAGGTATTATGATGGTTAAAATTATGTATCAATGAATATTAGTTTTAAAATTATTTTTCTTTTTAATATTTCTGTAGTGTGTATTAGATTTAGCTGTTTCAGGCACTGATTCTATTTTAAGAGAAATGTTTTTTTTTAAATAATTATTCATAAATTAATGTGAATTATACATATTTCTTGTAAGTATGTTTGTTTATTCATTTCCTCTTGTTTGATAACACACATTTTATCTGTAGAAATATGTATTCTACAACAAAAATACAGATAAAGAAAATATACCAATCAGCAGACTCAGCGGCGTTGCCGTTTTGGAATTTCTTAGAAATGAGACAGAATATAGTGTGATTCTAAAATATTATTGTTGAAACTTAACTTTAGTTTGTACTGAGAAGGTTATTAATAATTAAAAGATTAGACATGATGTTTCTAGATTTAATATGCCATTAGAATAAGCACTTAGCCTAGCGCCGCCATCACATGGTAGACCGTACCGGAAACGGAAATAATAAAAGAGAGAGCAAAGAATAACAAAACTCACAGCCTTCTGGCTGACTACATAACAATTATGTTGTGTTTTTAAATAATGTATCGTATTTTCTCGCTTATATATTCCAGGAGATGGTGCAATTCAAAAGTTGCCGAGTTCCTAGGGGTCTCAACAAAGGTTGGGCAAAAGAAAAAAAATTCTCTTTTTTCAGATTGCCTTCAAATGAAAGCAGGTAATATAAAAATAAGATTATCTACAAAGTTATAGTTTATTTTCTTAGGATGTTTCATGGATTCAAAGACAGCAGTAGAACATTAAAGCTAAAATGGACCTACTTATTGGCATTAACAAATAGCTTAGGATGGGTTGGCCAATTTCAATACCATAAGGCCTAATAAATAGGCTTGCTTCTAAATAATTTATTACACGTCTTGTTTGGCCTTTACATATCTCACCTTAACTTTATAAATAATTTTAAATGAAACTACCCGCTCCGGTGGCCGCGTGGTCTAACACACTACTTTCGTGTTGGACTAGACTTCTGAAGATGTGGAGATCTGGGTTCGATTCTGGCCGGGTGCAATGAGGGTTGTTTTTCCTAAATTGTTTTCCACTTTTCCACACAAATGCGGGTGCACTTCCTCTAAATTAAAACTTTCCTAATTCTCTAAACATTGATGTAATTAGTACATAAGCGTGTGATCCGAACAGGTAGTAAATCGTGGTACTAATAATAATTTAAGTAAAACTAATTAAAACAGGTGATAGGAATACACTATCACCAATAAAAGATACTTTATATTTGTTAAGCCTACATTAAAATATAATTTAGGCCTATAAAAGTATAATCCTAGTTGTAAACAAAAGAAAATTAATGTATCTAATTAACTTGAGGTTTAGAATGGTATTGCCACCCTATTCAATTTACATGGCTTAGCTAGATTTGATGTAGCAAGGAGAAAGATACCGTCTATCGTTACCTACTGCTCATTCACTAACCTCTACACCTTGGAGTTAGTGAACCTGAAGTCTAAGCTCAGGTTATTTGATGTGGCTAACCTAACATTGAAACATGTAATAAACTTTATAAGCTGAGGTTTTAATTTAGTCTCGACAAAACCTAACATTGAAACAGCGGCCCTTAGGTAGATGTAATTAAGTGCATTGAAACAATCTTCTATCCTTTTAAAAATATAGCCTATGTACATATTTGTAAAATAATGTTATTTTTTAAATTAATAACATGTTGTATTAAAATAATAAATCTATAGGCCACCAGTAACTAGAAATTCCTCTTGTGTTGTTCATTTATGTTTTTTAGTTTTAATAAAATTTTAAAGTGTGAAATACATTCAGTGCTTATAATCATTAAAGGAAAAACCGTATCACATATTTCAAAAAGTTATTAGGCTTATTGTTTATCACGTGCAAAGCCATGTGTTTTATACACTGTCAATTTTGTAAATGGGATTCCTACATGTACATTTTTTCAGCTCTAAAATGATTTAATTAGCTCTTTTCACTGATAATTATTTACATCTATGCCTATTTATCATATATGCATTAAAAGATTATTTCTATAGTGTATTATTTGATACGATTACCACATTATATTCAAATGAAGAACAATAGTTTTGTTCGTTTCGACTTGTTAGAACAGTTCTATCAGTACTTTATTACTCTTTATCGTTCGTTTCGCCGGTGTAGACTCACTCCCTGGCTGTTCGTTTCGCTGAAGTAACTGTACCCGTGGCAGAGATAACTGCTTTTCCTGCTCCACCTCTCGGATAGGAGTGAGTGGAGTAGGTTAGGAATTGAAAAAGAATAAGAAGTAAAAAAAACTCTACGCGCGCCATTTTTAAATCCAACAAGACTTAAATCAACTTAATAAATTTATTTATTTTTTAATTCTTGGATGTACTAAATAAAAACATGCTTGCACACATAGTAAGAGACGCAAAAAAAAAGTAATAAAGAACTACACAATTCGGTGACTTTTATTACAGAAGGTACCTATAACGCCATTCTTTATTTACTTTATACCTTTACTTCCATTAGTTAGGTACTTATTTTAATTAATACACTCACTTCAAAATGGTTATCGTATAATATTTACGAAATTCATTATAACTATACTTTTTGTATCAGGCCTACTTAGATACTGACTCTTTCAAAAATTATCTTGTGAAAATCTGTTTTATTACTAACATAACCTCCTTCAAATCAGTCCACAAAAAAATTAAAACAAAGTTGGCTTCCATCTTTAAAAATTGAACTGAACTGAATGGAGTGAGAACGTGTTCGTTTCACCTCGGAGAGAACAGGCTGTTCCTTCAGTGCCCTATATACTCTAACATGGGAGTGGAACTGTTACAAAAAGTCGAAACGAACAAAACTAATATATGGGTTTAGAACACTATAAGTTGTAGGTTATAACTTTTGAAAAAAAAAATGAAAAAAATACATTAAAACTAGTCTTACTTAAAAGGATCTTTAATGATAATAATACTAAAAAACACCAACATTTCAAAATGATGATTATTGTTTTATAGACAACAATTATTAAATAATAATATATTGACTACATATTCACCTATTCAACAGGATAATGTTCCACCATGAAGTTTTATGATTCAGTGTTCAGTGAATAAACTTTTTAAAAAATGCACTATAGGCCTATTCCACCCCAGAAAACAAATCTAGCCTTTCATTTCTCGAACAATTAATGGTTAAATCAGAGCTGGTTTGGTTAATATACATTTTTATAGTCTTATTTGTTTTTCTGCACTTGGCTGTCATTGATTTAAGCTCTAGGCTAGTGGAAAAAAAAATCAGATTCTAATGAGGTAGGCTTATTTCAGGGTGTCTGTACTATTACACCCTCAGCCAATCCTATAGACAAGGCCCCAAACTATAGGATAGTGAGGATGAAACAATACAAGGGAAATACAGTAAATAGAAAAGGTTCGAAACAAGATATTCTTTTATTGCCAATATTATCATCAAAACACGGAAAAGACGGCCTTATTATTAAAATATCCTGTAGTTACTATCCAGAAAGAAAACATTGATATATATATATGTGTCGGACTTAAGGTCCTCAAAACATGACGTTGTTACCGGTCGCTCTCAACCACAAAACAGGACTTAAGGTCTTTCAAACAATATCACAACAAGTTATACCTATGTACACGTGACATACTGAACTCAATAACTTCTGGTAAATTCAAAATTTTATAAATACATAATTTACAGTTAAATTAACTTGATCCCAACAAGGATTTCAAAGAAAGCACAAAAAAATACTAAGTCTCATGCAGTTTAGCATTCGTCAAATATTATGTAGTTGTTACATTTAGCGTTACTTTCTAACAGCTACGGCAAAA
>CABFVX010005652.1:0-11751 GCA_902151425.1 Timema shepardi | reverse complement strand
TATAATGGATTTTGAATGTTTGCTTTGAATACTGGTTGGGGCTGGATAGGGCTATAATAGAGAATAATACTATTATAGATTTAATTTGAAGGTAATTTCTGGGGGTGGGTAGTACGTCTCTAGGCAATTTACTTGGTGATGTTAGGTTAGGTGGGGAGTCATTGTACAATACAAGGCTTGTATTGTTACAGTACCAGTCATGTAAAAGTCATGACATTAACTTCCAAGTCATGTATTTTTGTGAGCCAAATTCATTGTGTAGTGAATAATATATTTTTATACTGTGCTCAAAATTATCTTAAATTTATAATACTCCCAAGTAATGACATTGTTAGGAAATGAGAAAATCCTAGCAATCATAATTTATGAAAATCTCAGCCTGTCAAGGGTTCAGGTGGGCATTTTTTTCACTCTTTTTTATTTAATTTTTGGTCATGAATATTTATTTGTGGGTCATGAAATTCGATTTACTTAATTAGGTATTTTATTCATCCCACTAGTTAGGTAAATATTGTGTAATTCAAGAAGCCCATGACCGTAATAGTGATATACCAAGTAGGCCTATCTATGTGTTTTTATTGTGATTACGATCATGAATTTTATTTAGAGGTTTTTTAAACGCTAAAAAACCCTTTTCACAAAGTGAAAGTATGTGTCCCTTACCGATATTTTCCCCCTTGAATATTAAAAAAGTTTTAGACAGTAAAAATTATAATTTTTTTACAGATGAATAGAAATATGTTTTCTTGTTCATGCCACATCTAGTGTAGCAAAAATTTTTAAGTTCACTATTCTGGTAGGTGATCTGCCTCATATGAGAGGCATCCCGAGTTTAATTCCTATCATGTTCAAAAGCTTATGATTGGTAAATTTTTGGTCAGGTGACTGGATGTTGAATGTGTTTTAGTTTACGGTAACTCATTTATAAAAAGTTAATCAAAAACTAGCCATTAATATAAAGTGCACTTTAAATACTCTTATAAATAAAAACACTCAAACCTTGTTCTATCAATTCAAAATAATAATAATATTTAACACCGCGTCTTACTACCCGTTCGGGTTATACGCTTTAAGTACTAATTACACTAATGGATTAGGAATTGGTAAGGTTTAATCAGAGGAAGTGAACCCGCATTTTCGTGGAGGGAGAGTGGAAAACCATTTAGGAAAAACCACCCCCAGTTCACCCGACCGAGATTCGAACCTCGATCTCCCCGTCCTCAGCAGTAGAGCTCAACACGACAAGCGCGTTAGCCAACTACGCCACCGAGGCGGGTAAAGTTCAAAATAATAGGCGTATATTATTATTTGTTTACATGTCATATAAAAACAATTGAAGAAGTAAAAAAAAGATAAAGTAAATCTTTTGTGCAATTTAGATGTTTATGAACATTAAGATGTATAACACTAAAATTAAATTTTATTTCATTTCAGATGTAGAGAATGTTATTATTAGCACCGCGTCTTATGTCCCGTTCGGGTTATACACACTTATGCTAATGTGTAATGGTAGGGTGATTGTGAGATGAAATGAAGGACCTACAGCTTAACGTGGAATGGTTTGGTAATCAGATAAATCTGTGTCGGGACCGAGGATTGAACCCCGGCCGCCAGCACAGAATTCTGACACCTTACCCCTAGACCACCAGGTTACCTGTAGAGAATGGATTCAGCTTATTGATAAATCACTCTCCAACATTCCCTGTGATCAACTTATAGAGTATTGTATCTGCGCAGATCATTTCACAGAAGACCAATTCATGAATATTCACAAGAATAAGTTGATTCACTTTGCGGTTCCTTCCCTTCTCCTTCCTGCGAGGCAGCAGAACTTTGGTAGGTCATTTATTCCAGATCCAGAAAAACAGATTTCCGAGGCTCAACACAGAGATCTAAGCAAACCAGTACCCTCTACTTCAGGAAATTCATCATCACCGGTAGATGATTTTTAATTTTCGTTTATTTTTCCTGAACATTCATATTGTACGCATACTAATGAACATGAAAAAGTGTGTCAGTCTGTGAACATTGATCAGAAACTTTCTGTAGATTTGAATAGTCAAGAAATTTTTGGCACACTTTTAATAAGTGGATCAATTAAATAACTCCTAGTTTTCAATTTTCTGGTTCTGGGCTGATAGGTAAGCAAAAGAAGTCAAGACGGCGGCTATTGCAGGAGCTGGAACTAAGCAGAGATGAAATTACCCCTCGGAAGCAGAGAATACTTAATTTAACCCTCCAATGCAAAGATAATTATAGGCATCTTAAGAAATGAGTCACTGAGACCCGTGGTAAATTGAAGGAAATTTCCAAGCTTAAAAAATGTGTTAATTTTAAATTTTTTCTATACCACGATGTTTCACCAGCAGCAGCTGCATTGTCATGTGGAGATGCTCGTAACCGCTTCAAGAAGCTGAAAACCCGATGATGGACAAGGCGAGAACAATTGTTTGCTTGGGCATTGTATAGAAAAAGTCCAAAAGAATACAACTTTTTGAGTGGCCTTATTGCCCTCCCTTGCAGGAGTACTTTAGCTAATTTGTTGAGCTGTGTTCCCTTTGATGTAGGTATAAGAAACCATATAATCCAGCACCTTGGGCCAAGAGATCAGGAAAATGAACCACAAAGGCAAGTACTGTGCTCTGTATTTTGATGAAATGTCTCTTAGAACTGGAGTCTATTCAATGAGCTTTGTGGTGTTATTAAACATTGACATTTATTATAATCTCAAGTTTGATTTTTTGTGACGATCACAATACTTTCTCTACTTGAGGGGTGTGAGAAAGTAAAAATATACCAACCTTTTATAGGGCATAAAATTTCCTAAAAAAAAATCTCCTAAGTGCAAATATCTAAAGTTAATAGCTTAGGCTCTAGAACCAATTAAAGTTACACTTTCAAAAACCCCACATTAAGGTGAATTCACTCTTGTGCTCGGTGCATAAACATTAATATCACTTTTGATTTATTGCATAATAAAATGTAAATATTTGTTTTATTAAGTCTTAAAAACTAATATATTTACTTTCCTTTTAGGTTTTTAGAATTGATAAGCTCTAAAACATGGTGATAAACATTCTTCCACAGACTTTTATTATCAAATGGACAAACAATTGATGTTACTAATTGATTTGTACACATTTATTGTAAAATAAATATTTTTAAAAGTTCTTTTTTCTTTCTTTTCTGAATAGAATTATTTCCCAATTACATTAACATTTATTTTGAAAAATTTGTTTTAAATGGCTTATAAATTATTGTAATAGATGTGAAAGTAACAAATAAAAAATGTGTTCTCATATAAATATGTTATTTGAGACAGAGCTTTATTTTAGGACCTTGAATTTAGGGAAAAAAAATTGCCATTTTTGATGTTATAGTGTTTCTTTTAATGAAATGTTTTGTAACTGATTTTTATTCTTGGAACTTTTTATTGGTAGTAAATTTTGTCAATGCTATTGACATTGATTTGTTCTTTAAAAATATTCCAAGATTAAAAAGAGTTATCACTTCATCAAATGAAGCATTATGGCTTCTTAGAGTTGGTATTAAAAATTAATCTTATTTTATTATACTGGACTTTTTTTATCTTATAATCCATAGTAGCTTCAATAATGTAATTCTAAATATCGCCGTTAGGGCACATGTCTAATTCACTGGTTGCCGGTAGAGTACTAAACGTAGTGCTAAACCCGGACGCTAGATAGCAATGTGTATCGTGGAAGCTTTCTAATATGACCGTTGGCAATCTCTACTTGTCTCTGGACAGGTCCGTTCCTTTTTTAAGTGAACTTAGACCACCAATGGGTCCTACCTTATACTTCTAAATTCTTTTTTATTTCAAATCATTTCATTTAAATCCTCCTTATTCCTAAAATCCCCTTTCCCTCAAACTTGCCGACTGTGGAGAATTTTGTGAAAATTTCCCGTTTTTTCATTAAAACCTTATTTGGCATTTTTAACTGTATTTATTTTTAGTGATTATTTGAGCGGGTTTTACGCTAGGGTGTAGAAAGCTATTATTTTTAGGGAGGGGCTCTGCTGGAAAACGTTAATATGTCCTTAGCCTATAATTTAAGGGGGTCTGGAATACCCTCTCGACCCCGGGCTTTCTACCCGCTTTCTATTCATTATGTAAAACACTCCTATTATGTACATTTTAAATAAAATTGTAGATTAATTTTTTTAGAAACATCTAATTTTCAAAAATCAGGCGTTAGTAAACCGCCCTTAGCCGAATTTTCTCATAAATATATAAGTTTATAATATTATTTTTAATGTCAAACGTACTTCAAATATCAGTTTTAAACATAATTGCTAAAGCCCTTTTCAAAATATTTCGAATTTTCAAAAATAGATAGTTACGAGTGAAGTCACGCCTACAACCCTTATTTTAAAGACTAGAATCACAATTTTAAATAATTGTTAAACGTAAAACCATAAAGGCCTAATGCCAAAATATTAAGTTTTAACAGAATCCATCAAATCATATTGGTTGATGTACCAGTTACAGGCAACCCATTATGATTGTTATACCAGGTACAGACAAGCCATTATGATTGTTGCACCAGGTACAGACAAACCATTATGATTGTTGCACCAGGTACATACAAACCATTATGATTGTTGCGCCAGGTACAGACAAACCATTATGATTGTTGCACCAGGTACAGACAAACCATTATGATTGTTGCACCAGGTACATACAAACCATTATGATTGTTGCACTAGGTAGTCACTCAGTGGTGTATGCTTGTGTAATGGCTGATAAAATGAATAGCGGTACGGCGAAGAGGTAAAAGCTGGTATGCTTGTATTTGAACAGTAATAATTCAACAGATATCTTGTAATATGTTGGATTTTAAAGCTGTTGTAACGCCTATGGAAGAAAACTTTTATCACATTTTATTAAAAAGAGACCATTCTGAGAGCCAGGAAATAGAAAGTAGATGAAGGTCAATAATTAGTTCTTTAATGTATGGAATGTTGTGTTCGAGACCTGATCTATGTCTTTCGATAAGCATTTTAAGTAGATACCAGTCTTGTGCTAGTAATGACTTATGGGTATCTCTCAAGAGAGTATTACGCTATGTAAAAGGTAGCCTATATATAAGTTTAGTTTTTAAGAGAGGTAAAAATAAAGATATAGTTGGTTTTGTTGATTCTGATTGGGAAGGTAATAAGTATTATCGAAGGTCGAGTGGAGGCTATGTTTTTCAAATTTATGGCTGTACCATTTCATGGGTTTCTCGCAAACAGGCTACAGTTGCCTTATCGTCTACCGAATCTGAATATGTTGATTTAAGTTTAGCTGTTAATGAAGCATGTTGGTTGAGGAATTTCTTTGAAAACTTAGAAAGCAAAAGTGTTTGTGTTAAGATGTTTGAGGATAATCAGTCAGTGATTAAGCTTTGTAAAAATCCCCAATTTCATCATAAATTGAAGCATGTTGATATCAAGGTAAATTTTGTAAGAGAAAGTAAACAGTAATGTTGTTAAGTGTTGAGTACATTAATACAAATGAACAAGTAGTGGATATTTTCACTAAACCACTGGGTAAAATTAAATTCGATAAGTTTAAGAATAGTTTGGGATTGTATAAGCCGTAAGTTTTTTTGGGTAGTATTGTTCTGTTTGTAATAATTTTAACATTGAGAGAGAGTGTCGGTGTTGCAATGTTAAATATAGTGTTTTTTTGTTTTTGATATAATTGTTGTAAGTATAGTGTGGCAACATTGAACCATTGTGTTCTCTCTCTCACCGAACAGTTGTTAGTTATTTGCGCAGATTATAATTGCTGTATAATTTCCTCCAAATAAATGTCTACCTCTGAACAAGTGTCACCTTTCACTGAAAGAAATTCCTGTCTATTCACCATACATTTTATATTGAAGGTTCGATAAATATAATGAATAAGGTAGCTTAAATTTGATTACATTTGTTCAAATGACAAACTTTGTGTAGTTGCCATACGTTCAAACAATCACTTAGGTTATAGGCTTGTAGAAAGTATTATATATATATTTTTAACGTGGGCTCATATCCTGTATATTCCTTTCAGAAACCATATTATGTTAAAAGTTCAATAACTATACTAGAACAAATTAGCTAAAAACAGTATTACATTAGTTTTAATGACATACTTGTTGTAGAAGTCTTACATTTAAACGATAATTTAGTTATAGGTTTATAGAAAGTTCTGTATCTACTAAACCCTGATTTTAGTAAGAATTCCAATTTGTAAGGTTTCATTTCGTACCAGAATGCTATCATATATTAGTATTTTGGTGGGGTAAATGGCAATTTAGAATGGGCGTAGAAAGTCCCTTCTGGAAGGTCTTTTATACTACCTAAACACTACTAATGGGTAGGACTCTGGTACGAGATAGAGCCTTCCAAAGAACGTTCTTTAAAAATCATCGTATATATTAGCCTACATAAATTTATTTATAGACAAAATTCACAAGTTTTGAACTTTATTATGCTCTTCAAGGTTTTTACTAACACATTTATTTCATTTAACTAATCACATATTGATATATCTCATATATTCAATCAAATTAATGAAAATGTTAATATGTCACATTGTCTTATATGAGTGTAGGAGAGAAAGAGATACCTAAAAGTCCCATTCTCTCTTACACAATGGTATGCATATAAAAGCTCAAAAATTTCAGCCATGGAAGTCCATCCAGTTATATTATAAAGATCAATGTGCACACACACAACAAACATCGTGTTTACAGTCTACCAGACCATCTTGTTAACTTTATATAATATTAGCCTACATAAACTTATTTAAAAAACAAACATCATGTTTACAGTCTACCAGACCATCTTGTTGACTTTATATAATATTAGCCTACATAAACTTATTTAAAGAAAAAACTCATGAGTTTCTGACTTTGTTATGGTCTTCAAACATTTTATTAACATAGTTATTTCATTTAACTAATTATACACTGTTATATCTAATATATTCAATCAAATTAGTGAACGATGTCGAAATGCCTCATGACCTTGCTTATGTGTGTGAGATAAATAAATAGGTACCCGAATTTTTCCTTCTAACTTACACAATACTACGAAGGGGAAACAAAACTTGAACATTTCAGCCACAGATGTCCATCCACTTATATTATAGAGATCAATGCAATCATTACGTATCTATTTGTGATTCACATTAATTAAAAAAAAAGTCTCTCTATCTTTTCTTTCACCTTTATCACTTTGAAGCCTCAGTATTTTGCCACATTGACGCGTCATTCTTTCTAATTAGAGCCGTCATTGGCTAAAAATGGTCAATATATATTATTTAGCTGATTTAGATCTTTAGTTTAAGAATTTACACACCTTTAATGATTTAAAGAATAGGTAATAATATACATTATCTAAATTAATAATATTAACAATAAAATATATTTAATATAATTTCAAATTCACAGATGCGTAGGCCTTTAAAATGGTTTATTAAAGTTTAAAATTGAATCATAAAATTAAACTTGTTATAAATGTAAAAACAGTCGGAAGCCCTTAATTTTATTTTGCTATCATAAATAAAAGTAATACTTAGCTGCGAATCCATAATGCTTTGCTTCAACTAACTTGGCAACGTTGTAAACTTTAGAGCACGAAAGTGGATCCTGTTAAATTATATTAGTATTAATATTAAATACAAAATGGCTTCTGATGAAGAGTTTGATATAAATACTTGTGAAACAGGTAGGTCCTAAGTTAAATTGTTTCTACGTATTCTTATTTGTTAATTTTATGGTTTATTATCGATTCTCTTTCATTCTTTTATCACTAAAACAGCACACTAATGATCACGCCCTATATAACGCACGCCACTAAGTTGTTTTGCCGGGTGTTTGTCTCAAAAAGTAAGATGTAAGATTGGTTTGCTCCACAATATAAAATATCTTCAAGTTAAAACAAGACACCATTAAAATAAGTTAAATATACGCCCATGCAATATTATTTGTAGTGATGGTTCTTTACTCGTACGTAGGCTGTCATAATCCTAGAGATAAAAAATACCATACATAATACCCTATACAAAGGTGTACTTCAAGTTGCACAACGTTATTATAACTAAATTCAATTTTAAATTTTCACTTAAAATAGCAACGCTAGTCAATATAGGATAAAGAGTTTCAAAAATAAATCAGCCCACAAGTAGTAGGCAAGATAAGGATCTAAGCTTGACTAGACCTATGACTATCCGAATGGTCAAGTACACTTGACTTGATAATTTTACACTTCTTGCAGTTTTCATAGTGAAGACTGCATCAAACTATTCGAACGGCAACACACTTGGACCCACAGTGCTGCTTCCTACCGAATAACTTAGAAACTATGTAAAAGCCATCTATTAGCTTTAATGAAAATGTAATATTTGTGTAAGTTAGGGCTAAAGCAGACGAAACGATTATACTAAAACAATTGCCAGTCAAACACCGCACCAAAGCCACATGGCTCGTAGCTATCGTATCCATGGTTACCAACGCCACGAGAAAAGTGCATCGGTCTAGTCCGCAACTATTCGGACAGATCTACACTTGGTCACGTGATTGCCAATGCAGCTATCAACGCCACGAGCCAAGTAGACTGTTCGGATACAGCCTGCGTTAATGTCACTGCCTTGTCATGTGGACAATGTGCACGATTGGGGAGTCGTTCAAACTGTCACCTAGGTTACAGGGTGTCTACCATCCGGGAAAATCAGGGAAAACGGGAATTAGCCGGGAATTTGAAGTGATCGGGAAAAAACGGGAATAAGCCGGGAATTTGGTAAATCACAATAAAAATCCGGGAAAATAATATTTTACTCAAAATATGAAATACAATAATCAGTAAATCAGTAAATTATTGTCATTTTTTTTTGTTCGTAGCTGTGTAATATATTTTTAATTCCTAGTAAACAATTTTAGTACAAATTTTAAAAAATATTCTAATTTTAAAACTTATTATTATTAATAAAAAATATTAATAGAAAAACTAGTGGAGAAGGGAGGGGGTGAGTTAGGAGGATGTTACATACATTTTAGTGGGGAATTTCAGGAAATGATCAAGGAAAAGGTCGGGAATTTCATTGGTCAAGTTTAGTAGACACCTAGAGGTTGCCATCACACTCATTTAGGCCTACTTGGGTTCACTGGTTTGTATTACAGCCATCCCATTACCTTGACTGTTTGACTGGTAAATAATATATTATCTTTTTTCTTAAAAATAAAACTTTGCTACCAGTCATCTTATGTTATAGTGAAAATATCATTAGTTAGCTGATAGGGCCTATTTGGGGGATAGTATAATCCAAGGTTGGAATTCTATTTTTTTTTTCTTTGGGAAATTACTAGAAATTTAAGTAATGTTTTCTACCACTTTACACACAACATAAGCAAATTTTCGATGGGGAAAGCCAGGCCTCCACCGTGGTTCGGATTCCACGTTATAACTGTAGGTCCTCCATATCATCTCACAATCACCCTACCATTACACATTAGCGTAAGTGCGTATAACCCGAACGGGTAGTAAGATGATAATAATAATAAATTTCCGATAAAAACAAATATTGTGAACAACATTCTTAATCATAGAAAAAAAAAGGACGAGAAAAAACACCTAATCCTCCAGATAAAGTCCCGCCATCTGGTAATATTGTACGGAACATCTTATTTCTTGCTTAGAGGTCAGTCCACATAGACATTTTGATATGTTGTTGAATTAACATACCTAGGCCTATTTATTAATACACATTAACTAGCCTGTTTTTATATTAAGCATCTAACAAAATATTTCAGGGCTGCCACCCTTCTGGAAAACAGAAAAATGTCAGGAAATTTGGTTTGACCTGGAAATATCAGGGAATTTCTTAAATTTCCTAAAAATCGCTGGAATTTTTAAATATAATGTCGAATTTTTGAAAGTGTTGGGTAACTATTTTGGAAACAACCTATTTTTACATTAATGTTTTTATGCATATTAATCAATTAAAATCGCGGTCGTGATACGAGAACTTCACAGTGAAGGTGATTGATGTATTGCGGCATTACGTAATCTAAGGACCTCTGTCATATGTAACCATCAGCATGTGCATAATACACATGTGTGTTCTTAGTTGTGAAATAGTGACAAAACGGTACTTGCTATTTTCTATATCATTTGTAACCTGATTAAAAATAATTTTTTAATTAATTATTATATTAAGGCGTTATAACAAAATTGTTTATTTAACATATCAAAAGCGTTTCAAATTCACTTTTCCAGTTTATTGACCCTTTGCACATGCTCAAATACAGATTTGTTTTAGTGTCTCTCAATTCTAAAATGACATATGTACATTATTTGTTTTGAAGTCCAAAGTGTCACACCTCAACCATCCACGAGTTACGACAATAGATAAAATGTTTTGTGTAAATGTGTGAAAAGCAGTGCATCCATACTCGAAAAACAAACTTCATATAAACACGAAAAAAAAAAGTATTTATTTATGATAGGCACAGGCCCCAATTTTTTAAATATCTAGTAAATATGGTTATCATTAATATTGAGTTGGGGCATAGACTACTTGAATTGCATGAAATGTCGCGAAGGTTGAGGTTTGAATCCTGGTTAAATACACTTGGGGTGGTTTACCCATTCTCTCTCCATGCTAATGCGTGTGCATCTATTCTAAGCTACCTTCCTCATTACTACCACGTATTGGTTTGTTGGAACTATTATATTTTTGTCTGGGAAACCTTGAAATGTCAGGGAATACCAATGTTAAGAATTAGTGGCAACTCGATATTTTAAAAACAATATTTCATCGAAGTTTTTATTTATTCACATAAAAGATTAGGTTACTCTTGGTTGAAATAGTTTTAGTTACTAACATTATATAAATGTCGTGCGCCAAACTATCTGACAAGTTAATCAAGATAGCTTTTCCAGTTTTAGCTCGCATCCATATACAATACTCTCTTAAAACATCAAAGTCAAGTACAGGAGTTGCGTAAACAATTGACTTTAAATGTCCCAAATCCATTGGGTTCAAATCAGGCGATTGAGCGGGCCATTCAATGGGTCCTTTGCGACCAAGCCACCATTGAGGAAAACTGACAAACTCTCCAACTAAAGTGAGCTGGGGCGTCATCGAGCATAAACATCTTTCGCACGGCATCTCGAGGTCTGTCAGGTGCGGAGGTAGAAATAAACTATCAAATGATGCACAGTTCCATTCCAAACGCTCACACTGTACTTGTGTTGATGTTATTCCTTGTGCGCCTCATGAGGGATGTCTTAGTCCCAGATGGGGTTGTCATGGTATAAAATCAGCCCCATCAGTGAACAGGGGGAATGACAATCTAAATATATGACCACCTCACACTTTTGTTTAATGCATTGGCCAAATGTTCTTGATGGCAGAAAGTCTGCCTCGGTAAGTCCTTGCACGCGTTGAAGTTGATAGGGGTAAAGAAGGTTTTCATTGAGAGTTTGACTTGACTCCTTCCCTTAATTCTAACTCATCTTGTACCATCTGATGGTCTTTCATCCACATTAAATATTAACATATGTAGAGCTCTTGGTGGTCCAGTGTTAAAGGATCTTCTCTAGCAAATGTTGGTGCAGCTGTGCGAATGATCTTGGACAAGGTAATGCCTCTATGAATAAAGTACACACGCTGTTAATGATCTTATGAATAAAGTACACATGCTGTTAATGATCTTATGAATAAAGTACACACACTGTTAATGATCTTATGAATAA
>CABFVX010005651.1:28900-43172 GCA_902151425.1 Timema shepardi | reverse complement strand
ACATGCATCAGCGTGGTGGTCGCCGTAGCAACCGCAATTCTCACCCACAAAATACTATCAGCTCGCAGTTCTTCAACCCTTTTGGAATGGGATTCGGAATGGCAAGTTTGGATGACCTGTTCAGCCAACAAAACGGTGGTGGTGGTGGGTTTACATCTTTCTCTACATTCAACAGTAGCTTCAGCGGGAACACAGGAGGCGGGGCAGTGAAGAAGACCTCCACCTCAACACGATTCATTAATGGCAAAAAGATCACCACTAAAAAGTGAGTTTGCCTAAATTATTGAAAACAAATAAATCAAACCTTTTTTATTGACTCTGCATATTTACACTAATGGGGTAGGGATGAGTAAGATAATATTTAGAGGAAATGTACCTACATTAATGCAGAAGGAAACTATTTAGAAACAAAACAGACCTGAGGATAACGCATGCCCACATATGCCCACCTTTATCCACTGTATTCCTTGACAATATAATAATATTAAAGTATATTAAGAATCATTTGAAAAATTATTTTGATTTTAATCACACATAAGAGCATTTGTATCTTATAAGATACAAATATATAAGTTAGTATCGTGGTGGTCCAATAATTATTAAAACTTAATAAAGGTCGACACAAACAATTAATGGCTTTCAGCATGACGAGGCACATCATTTCAAAAGGGAGTAGAGCCATGGCCATCTCTAGTTTCAGGCCAGAGTGTTAAGTGTGGCAATGCCGCTTGTAGTGGTGTCATGAGGCCTAGCGATCTGCTGGTTCTTATGGAGAATTGTGTGAATATTTACAGTTTTATTCATTTAAAAATTGATTAGTCACTTCAAACAATACCAATAATTAATCTAAACATGTAAATAATAGTGTTAGAATAAATTTGCTAGGTAAGGATTATGTACCATTCACAAACACGATTATAATATCATAATGAAAATTACAAAAGGGCAATGACTTGAAAACTAGAAAGAGCACTAATTGCTGCACTAATCCAAATGTATCGGGTTCAATTTCCATGCCCAGGTGTAACTCTTTAGAACATGTTTTAATAAAATTGAGTTGAACACTTACCAACCTTGGGAAATAAAATTTTGAATCATAACTTTATAAGGTATTCTGAAAATTGAAAAATGACACCTGGACTTGGGAATCAAACCCAGGACCTTTAAGACGCCAATGCTCTAACCACTGAGTTATCCAGGAATGTTCCCATGCCCAGGGTCATTCTAGATGCGAGTAAATCCTCACTAAAACAAATATAATAGCTTTGGCTATTTGATTCATAACTTTGTAAAGTAACTTTTCTTGTTTTTTGAAAAAGAATTTTCACTGCGAAGTTTATAATTCCTTTAGGTACTTGATGTGGTTAGCAGGAATTATATTTCCAAGCTTTGACAAAACCAAAGAAAATTATTTATGCGAGGAATTACCTCAGAAAAAGTTGTTTATTTTATTTATTACTATATCTAACTACCCGTTCGGATTATACGCTTATTTACTAATTTTGTAAATAGTTTTAGGCTTGTCGAAGGTTATATTTGTAGGAAATGTACCCGCATTTGCATGTAGGAAGAGAGTTAAACCATTTTGGGGAAAACCCCCATCAGTACACCCGACTGAGATCTGAACCTCGATCTCCCTGTCATCGGCAGTCTAGTCTACTGTGAGATTAGCACCTTAGACCATGCGGCCACCGAAGTGGGTGCACAGGAAAAGTTGCTTCTGATGTTTGTGCTGAAGAAACTTAGTTTTGAACTTTTATGTTATTAAAATTTTTGTTATAGAATGTCCATTAACTCCAGCCCTCAAAACGGTTGTTGGTGAGCTAGTTGGACCTCCTCTGCTAAGGTCATTGGAATAGTTAGCATATGTATCATGCCTAAATAAAAAAAATCAATGGATTGACTGCATTCCAAACGAAAAGGCCATTTGTAGTAAACATAGCCACAAATATACTCAAAACTGAAGATTCTGGAATCATGACAGCTGTTAGTTGAATATCACTAATCATATCCACAAAATATTCATCTATTGTATGTTTTGCTATATGATGCAAAAATTAGAAGAATGAACCACACAACATTTAAAATCAAGTAATATACACGAGAAACAAACATCCCGCACAGTAAATAAACTGAACTAAATAAGCCATACTGCATGTGGCTGTGTTGCCGACCGGCCTCAACACAGTGTTGCCAAATTTCATTATTCTGGCCTGTAAATAAAGACGGCCATGGTAGAGCACTTACTGGACTCCGGCTGGGATCCAGGGAACAGTGATCATCGTATGGTCATAGTCCAATTTTCTGACGAATAAGGGTTTTGATGTGCACTACACTTACATTGAAAACTTAGGGCCAGTTTCATTGTCAGATTTAGCACACCTTAAATGTGGTGCTATACTAAATGCACCTACCTAGAAAAAAATTGAATAGGCCAGTTCACACGGGGAACTGACCCATTCCTTTCAACCATATGTAGGTGCTATCTTGTGTTTAGTATAGCACCGCACTTGAGGTATACTCAATCTGACTATGAAACTAACCCTTAGACTTGTTGACTTAATCCTATATGAACGAAAAATAAACCAAACCATTTTGCAAGTACCTTCCAAAACAGCTACAATAATAATAATAATAATAATAATAATAAAGTAGTTCAGAACCTAAGCGTGCAGCCACAAAATCCAATAATGGAAGCTGTTTACTATGAAGTAGTGCAACAGAAAGTGACTCAAAATAATGCAGGACAACTGGGAACACTTAGCTGTCAATCCCGTGTTGATGTTGCATGTGAAAGAAACCTGAAAAGTGTGTGAAAATACCTTTACCAACACAATTGGTAGACCCTTGCCCATGTGCTGACATAATCGGTCTGTTCAGAAAGTGCCCATTAAATACCTCAATAAGTTAATAAAAACTGGGAGAACTTCTATTGACACTCCAAGATGTACTACAAGGGTTAGTGGAAAAACAATAGGCAACATGACCAGACACTTGTTGAGCTCTTTAGATCACAACAATCAGTGGAACCAGTGTACAATAAAACTATTTCCAATTTTAATAGTGAAGCCAACTGCCTGGATCCGGTAGTTACTTTAGATAATAAATACAACTTTAACATGAGTACTCAGTTTGGAGTCTGCCAACCCATCTGACCAGACCTACCCAACACTGGTATCAGTCACACATGACTGAAAGAGAGAACTGGGGCAGTTTGAATACCATTTTCAAACAACCTTTGTGGGAACTGTGGATATTCCTGAACTTTTTGGAAAAAAGGAAGAATTGCATCCAGCTGACAGGTTTAAGCACAAACCTCTTATTTCATGAGGAAGTAAGACTTAATTTTGCGACACCAAAAAGCAAGCTGCTATTGGTTTGTGGTCTAGAGATTCAAGTGTTGTTGTGATGAGCAAAACACATTAAGAAATGGACCTTCTGCTTAGCATTTGTGAGTTCAAAAATGTTAATAGTCGACAGTCAATGTTCAAGTTAATTTCAAATCCTATTAAAGCTAGACACCCACATGAAGCATGCCTGATAAAATTTCCTATTGAGAAAAATATAAATTAACATATGGAAACACTTCTACTACACGAAAGCCGCAGCAAGCACCATTGCCAGAGAATTCTCGAGACTTCTGGATACGCGGAGTGGTGGCTTGCGTTACCTTACTGCCCATTATCATGGTGGGTGTAAGAGTGAAGGGACAAGACACGGTAATATTTGATTTGGAACATTCCCTACATCTTCGGTTCACTTCAGGTGTAATGGCTTCACGACATTTAATGATGCTCACCAAACATATCTCTCTTAGTGTTAATTTCATCCACATGTTAACCTCTCGCCTATTCCTCCTCCTCCTGGGTCCACAGGGTTAATCGAAGCATTTCATCCTCAGACTCATTGTCATATACATTGCACTCACCACATTAGACTTGGCACTGTCTCAAAAACAAATAAAAAGGTGCACATCATTCATTACTATGCCATGCTGCACCTTGCCTTTAGTGGGCGTCGAGCTTAACAAACCAAGACCTCCTTCAATAAGAGATTACACACTGTTTTTACATGCAAATAGTTAAAACTATAAAATATTTGGTGACCTTGTGGTCTAGGGGTAAGGTGTCGGACTTCTCTGCTGGGGTCTAGGGTTCAATCCTCGGTCCCGGCACAAATTTATCTGATTGCCAAACCCTTCCTTCACCTCTGAAAAGATGTGTATTAGTCACAACTAGTGAATGTGAGGAATGCCAGGCCTCCATTGTGGTTCGTATCCCACGTTAAACTGTAGGTCCTCCATTTCATCTTACAAACACCCTACCATTACACATTAGCGTAAGGTGCGATGCTAATAATAATATAAAATATTTATGATGCAACATCGTTAAACGATGTTGTCAAACATATATGACATTGGTGACCTTTCAAAAAATATAACTAAGTGTGGCTCATATACTTACTGTTCTGTAAATTAGTTCTTTGTTTCTCTCATTGTTATTTGGAGAATAGCGTGTCTTGATTTAAACTCCGTTTGGATAATTTAAGCAAGTCGATCACTTGTACTAGTCTCAAGGTGCAGTTTTTTTTGTCTTTTTAGAAAAGTCCCTTTAGTTTTGAATTAATGGGTTTCTTCTGTAATTTATTTTTTTATTCTTTGTTTCAGAGTGGTTGAGAATGGCAAGGAGACATCAATGACTTATGAAAATGATATCCTCACCTCAAAGACTGTAAATGGAGTTCCTCAATCCCTAACTTACAGCTAAACTCTCAAGTGATTAGGGAGTGAGAGGCATTTTTCCGTGTTTTTTTTTTTAAATTTGAACTATTAGCTTAATTTCTTCATCCCACAAACAAAACACATAAATATATATAAGGACAACTTAAAATTACCAGTTGCCAAGTATTTTACTTGTGGATCATTATTCGTAAAGTATTTTTAATTAGGTTTAATAATCATTATTGTTGACTATTAAAAGGTTGATAATGATGCCATTATTATCAAGGAACTATGAACCCATTGCACGTTGTGATACCAAGTGAAGAAAGTGCCAGGATGAAAATAATTCTGTACGAAATGAATACAAGACTGTACAAATAAAATTTCATTGTTGCATTAAAACCATTGCTTTTTTTTATTATTATCTCAAGTTTAACTAAAATAATATGTATTGAAACACTTCTTACTTAAATGAGAAGTATGTAGCATGGTGAATAATAATTAAAAACTATTTATTTAATATCATTTCATTAGAATTACTTAAACATTTTAGTACCATATTTAAAAAATATGGAAGTCTATATTGATTGCCAAGTAGAAAAGTTGTATTGATCTTAATTATTCTATGTATTAGATAATATTTACAGTTGATGCTTGTTATTATTACTATATTTCACCATACAATATCTACAGTAATACAGCACTTAGAGTAGATATACTTATATTGTCATAAAATGTGTTTTGGAGTTTTCCTTCCATAGCATAAAATATACAATGTTGCATTATATAGGGTTAATGTAAACATTCAAATCACTGAACAAAGTGAGTAGGGATGGAAGAGCATTGATTATGCTACTTGAAAATCGTTCATTTTGTAACAAGACTTTTTCAAACTAAGAAGTTAGGTCAAAGTAAGTCATTGTGAGTTAATTAAAGGGCATATACATATTTAAAACTCAATTGGTCTTGGTGGAGACAGTCATAACTTCAAAATACAATATCATTCTAAGAAATTTATATTTGCAGATGACCTAAAAACCCTTTAACTGCAAATACATTAAAAATACTTTGTGACATGCAGATGTTTGTTTGGACTGAATATAAAACAAAAAATGCTTACTTGAAAGATTTTTCTTTGCTGAATTGAATAAAAAAATTATTTGTCTATAAATATCAGCTTAGAAGTATTGTTTCAAAGTTTATATTTTGATTTAGTCTACATTTAAGCCTGGACTTTCTCATTCTCGTGTTTAAAATTGGAAATATTTACTCAAAACTCGTAATACATGTGAAACAAAATAATACACACTATAAAACCCAAGCATAAATTGCACTATACTTCCGTAAAATATTTTTTTAGTCCTGGTTTTAAAATTTATAGTTTTATTTTTTTAAATGTCCTCATTTGTATGTTCAAACCAATAAAAATGATAAAAATGGTCGATTTTGGGTCCATAAGGGGCAACAGTTTATACTAAAATTGGGAATTCCGGTTAAAATTTTAACATTTTATTAGGTGTTTCACATCTTTTGAATACTAAAGGAAAAGTATTGCGACCATAAAAAAAATCTAACACGAAATGTTGATGGATGTCGTCTCATTACCCTCTGAACCCTAAAAAATGGTTTGAATATTTGCGATACTAAATAACTTATCTTTGCAAAATTAGTACTATTAAAAATAAAAAACTTTTATTTGAAATATATTTTTATAAAACCAATATTTTCTGAAATATTGGCAAATATATTAATACATTTTTGTGAGCTTTAGTTCTAAACAGATAATACTCAATATTCAATTCCGCATTTATAAATTCTGAGCAATACAAAATGTAAATATTGACTATTGTGTCTAAAATGAAGGAGATAGATAATTGTTGTACAAACATTTCTCCCAAGAGGTTAAAGGAAAAACAACCAACTTTTTGAGAGACTTACTTACTCTATGGCATTACAGAATTATTGCGTTAAAATTTGAGTATTATCTGTTTAGAACTAAAGCTCACAAAAATGTATTAATATATTTGCCAATGTTTCAGAAAATATTGGTTTTATAAAAATATATTTCAAATAAAAGTTTTTTATTTTTAATAGTACTAATTTTGCAATGATAAATTATTTAGTATCACAAATATTCAAACAATTTTTTAGGGTTCAGAGGGTAATGAGACGACATCCATCAACATTTCGTGTTAGATTTTTTTATGGTCGCAATACTTTTCCTTTAGTATTCAAAAGTTTTTATATATATATAGTGTATAGGTTTAAAGTTATTGGTTTTATAAAAATATGTCTCGAATAAAAATTTTGTTTTGTAGATAGACCTACATATTTGCAATGATAAGTAATTTAATATCACAAGCTACTGAGTTATGATAAATAATAAGAATATACACATCAGACCAAAACCCTTAGTCATTTTGCCGAAATATTGAGAGTGGCCATTTTGTTTGGAATATTTATTGATGTTAATATATGAAATTTAATCAAAATCGTTAACACCGATTTTAAGAAAATCGACTTTTTCTATTTTTACCCTTCAGTAAATTTAACCCTTAATTTTAGGCTTAGATATCCAATTAAGAAAACCCTAGATAGCAAGTTTTAGCCTGATCGGTAAAATACAGGCTCTAGTTGGAGGTACAGACAGACAGAAATTCAAAAAACACGTTTTCGGATTCAGGGGGTCATGAAACGTCGAGATTCATCAAAATCTTGAGTTCAATTTATTTGACAATCCCAATACTTTCTCTAGCTGTAAGATAGCGGGAAAGTAAAAAAGAATGAAATTTAAATATGTATTCTAGCTAAACACCCTGAAATAAATTCCCTTTATACCAGTGTTTTACAAACTGTGGTACACCTACCATTGGAGGTGTAAGAGTAGTTTCAGGGGGGTACTTGATGTACCACAGTTTTATATTAAAAAAAGATCATGATTAGTATTGTCATAATAATTTTTTATATATTTGTTATCCTTTCACTTGATCATGGGCTTGCTTAGCTGACTACTAAAATTCACAACTATTGTTATACTTTACAAAAATCAGGTATTATTATTTTTTTAATGATGGCTATGTTAGTTAGGTCACGGCCTCAGAAAGGTTGTATGACTTATGGAAGTTTTAGCCACACTTCTTTAATCAATTATATTGAATGTATAAATTATCTAATCAATGTGTCTAGGAATGTTTAATTTTGTTTTGATTTCACTAATTTTATTCTTGACTATTAATTACTATTACACAAAAATAATAATTATTATTATTTGCACCGCGTTTTACTACCTGTTCAGGTTATACGCTCTTACGCTAATGTGTAATGGTAGGGTGATTGTGAGATGAAATAGAGGATCTACAGTTTAACGTGGGATCCGAACCACGGTGAAGGCCTGTTATTCCACACATTCACAAGTTGTGATTAATACACATCTTGTCAGAGGTGAAGGAAAGGTTTGGCAATCGTATAAAAAGGTCTTTTTAGTAAGTGTAATTGTAAACTAAACCAAATTAAATATTAGGCCCAAAAAATGTCTTACAAAATTACAGTATATTGGTATATAGTATAGTAAAGTTTGATTCTCGCCTTCGTCAAAAAGATAAATCAGAATCTGCTTGAGTGACTCAGCGATTCACACGCCGTTTATTGACCCATAAATTTAAAACCGCTGATTATCTACATATTTTATTTTCTCATGGATAAACTTATAATTTAGTTCATTTCATAAATGAAATATTTTTAATGGAAGTGGTGAAGAAATCTGTATAAACAATATAAGAACAGGAGAGTAAACAATCCCCTTTAGGTTTATTGTAGTTACTAGAATCTTTTATTTATATAAACACACACACACATATATATTTTACTATCTACAATTTAAACCAACTAATTTATTCTTACAGGATAAAAAGGGTGAACATTAAGGAAATACAGTAATAGTTGTTTGGAAGTAGGTAGAATAACCACCCAAAAATTAAAATCCAGTGTATTTTGTGTCGAACCTTGGCTCCCCCGAGTCAAAAGTCAAGATTGCAAGCAACCCACCTTAATTGAATGAACCCTTTTATTAAAATAAAATTACTAACACATTCTAAGGATTAGTTATGGAGAGAGGTAATTGAATAGAACTTGTTTAGAATCAGGAAGGATAACCATATATATCACATGGTTAAAGCAACAAACTTTGATTCTAATCGGTGAATATAATATAAATATAGCACATTTTAATGCTGGCCTGACCAATAGAAAGCTTGAAGTAAATTAGTGGCACAAAATGAATGTGAAAATTTAACAAAACACCCCATTTTTTACTTTTAGAAAAGATGCTAAAATATGATTAAGAAAATCACAATGGGTAAACCCCACCCGGTGCATCTGGGTGGAGCTCAACCTCTCGAGTCAGAGCTTAGCGCTCGCTCGTATCAAATTTGATATCTCTAAGCCAACCCTGCATTATGGGTCATCTGCTGTAAAATCCAGATATTGCTAACTTGTTCCCTGTATCTGATCAATTGGGAAACATGTATATCCATTAAGTTTTGTATCAAAATGAAGAATAAGTATTCTTTTTTAAAATCAAGACATAAAAAAAAATCGCATGGATATCTTCATTTGTTTGGCACTAGGACAACACCCAGGTATTTACTGCCTAACTAGAATTAGTCACAGGTTGAATCATCTTGTTGCATATTTCTTGTATGTCCTATTTTTAAAACTAAACTAATTTTAGTGTAAGGTACAACATGTTTCTAACTTTACTTTCATTAAATCAAAGTTTTCCATAACTCAAAAATTAAATAAACTATTGTGAATGTATGAAGCTTTTAATAAAAAAGAACACTATATACATATATAAATTCCATGCGGTGTCTGTACTTCATGGGTTGTTACTCCAACTTAATGATACTCTGAAGAGCTGAAACTATGGATCATGCCATCTTTATTAAATTATCTGAAACTTGAAAAAAAATTCAAGCTGGCGGATCCAATAGGATGGACACAACGTATAGATTGAGTTCAATTTGGATGAAAATCGGTATTTGGGAAGTTGGTTGGTTCCCTTTTTGTATGTGGTTAATAAAACAATTTACATCTGCATAGGATTACCGTGTATATAAACAAAAGACTTCACATGGAATCTAAAATTGCACCTGTTGGTAACAATCTAGCCCCTTGTAGAACAAAATGAAATATAACTTGGTACCAATAAATGTGTGTTTCTGAATTCATACATAATCAGCATGTCTGATAAAGTATTTAACGCCAGTATAATGCACATCTGTACTTGGGGCCATACACATACTTCTTGCTCTGAAAGCACTGGTTCTTTGATCTATTAAAAGTTTTACAACCCCAATCTTGAAGGTCTGAGGTATTTTGCTTTGGATACGTCTAGAAATATTTGTTGAAAATTGTGAAATGTAGTAAACCCCAATAATTATAATCGAGGAAAATATAAAAAAAATCGTCATAAGTTATGAGACAAGAAATAACAAGAGGTGTCACCGGACAAATTGACCGCTCACCTTCCTTTTAGATAAGGGTGACTTGTAACGATATTTATAAAGGTACTAATGGTCTGATTTTTCAGAAACCCTGCTTACAAAATTTGATTGAAAGCCGTGCAAAATAAACATTTATGACCAATCATATTTTAAAGGAAGCTTATCAAATATTTGACTGGGTCATTCCTTCTAGTGTTGAAAAAATTAGTGGTACTGTTATTAGTGCTGTGATCTGTTGGAGCAATATGATACTATCATCCCTAAGAATGTCAGTCTTCTTTGAAGTGAGTTGAATTATAGAAAATAGAAATTTTGTAAATTTGTATTAAGATTTAAGAAGATATTATTTAAAGTTTAGACCAAAGTAAATTTCTATTTTAGTGTTTCTATTCTAGGTTTTTTCTTTGACAACAAAATGATCCACTAAATAAATATTTATTGTCTAAATTTAGCCACTCTAGCTCGTTAAGGAAAACCTCTTTTCGCTCCCTTTTATATTTTTTTCTATCCGCCTTCCCTGTACCTTCTTTCAATTTTAAACGTTAGGTGTATCTCTGTAAGTAAAACCTCTTTTCGCTTTATGAGGTAATTTTATTATATTTGGAATAAGGTACAAGAAAGGTGGATAGAAACATAAAAGAAATGAGCACAATATGGCTTTTACAATGTAAAGAAGAACACAGTTCGCACTTTACATTGCTACCATTGTACAAAGAGGTAATGCTTGCCTCTTGAAGAAAATCGATCATTACCACCAAATCCTCTGACCTAGCTTTCATTCTATCTTTCAGGAAGTTGTATTGTGCGTTTCACACTCCCCCTGATGAGTTCTGATATAATAAAACTTAGGTTGGAGGATTTGGTGGTAACAATCTATTTTCTTCAAGAGTCAGCCATTACCTTACTTTCCAATGACAGCAATGTAAAGTGTGGACTGTGTTCTTTTTCATTGTGAAAGCCATATTGTGTTTGTTCCTTTTATATGTTTCTATCCACCTTTCCTGTAGTACCTTCTTCTAAATATAATAGAATAAACTTAGTTAGGTAAAATAAACAAACATAAAATTTCAAAATGTTAAAAATATATAATCTCCAAGCTTTTTTTGTGGAGTCATTTTGAATAAACTATTCATAAAGTAAGCGATTTCAAGTTGACAAAACAACATGTGGTCAACATTGAAGTTGGCCAATTAGATAATTGTTATTTAATGTGGTTGGGTATTTGAATAGCATTTCAACTCATGCATACAATCATAGGTCTACTGTGAACTACAAAAGTGTATCTGGTCTTGCACATGCTACACCTGATCAATAAGGATATTTGTGTTTGGTTGGTTAAATCTTGGAATGAAACTAGCTGTTACAAGTAGGGGTGTGCGAAGTCCACTTTTTCAATTGGAAGTGAACTCTTATTGAATTAATGAAATATTCTCAAAGCCTAATCAAAATTCAAATATATTTTTTATATGTTTGATGCTTGAAAAAATATATTGTGGTTATTTAAATTACTTAATGCACTAAAATTTCTTTGAAAATGTGTTAGTGCACAATTGTAATATTTCATGTTAATATGACTCAAACTATTAGTACAACATGTAATTCAATTTCTTCAGATTTTTTCATATACATATTAATTCATAGTGTACAAAATGGCTCAGAATGTTTACAATTTAACAAATGGAGTATTTTAGCAGTCAATATTTTTAGTGGCGAAGCCAAAATTTGTTTTGAAGCAAAGTCGAAACTAATGTTTGTTTCGAAGCCAAGTCGAAGCTTCGCTCCCCCTAGTTACAAGTAATTGCTTGGTGACTGATAATTTTGTTCATACTTGACTAAATGCCATGTATAATGATGAATTGGACTAAATTGATCTCATTGTTTCATTAAGTTAATGTTTAAAATGTTAACACAGCATCATTACAACTTGACTTAATATTTATCTTACTTGTATTTGAATTAAAACATTTTAGTTATGTTTAGTGTTGTTCATAAAAAGTTAAATAGCTGCATCAACTTTTTCTGGCAATTTTTTTATATGTACAAATAAGAGTTCTTATAGTTACTAAAAAACTATTAGAAGACCAATAAATATATACTTTTCAATGATAAAGTAGTAAAGTAAAAGAATATACAATGCATTAGTAGTCAATTTAATCAATTACACTAAGCTTTGGTACAATATACCCTCAAGTTGAATTAGAAAGTGACTAAAATACCAATTTACTTTTACCAGATCAATTAGCCTATCTTAAATAACTATTAGATATGCAAGAGTTAATTTTAGCCTATTCAAATGATATTGCATCATCCAAGCAAGCTTTATTAAATATATACTAAATAGGCTTTTTAAGTCTATATGTTAAAATGTGTTCATATACATACATTACTATTCATATATATTCAAATTACATCTTAATGTAATGTGTAAACAATATTCAAAACTCAAAATACAGCGTGTGTTATGCTTTATGCCACCTATTTATGTTATCCATAAGTGACGATATTGGTAATTGATGTATGCATTGAACTGGCACAAAATTCAAGGTACCTTCAGATTTTAGGTTTTAAATTTCTCTATTTTTGATCATGAACACAGCTTTTAGTTTTGGATTATGAACACAGGAATTGAAAAAAAGTTGCATTTTTATCCATATGATTTTTTAAAATCTATTTAACTGTATTTTATAAAATATGTTGTCTGAAACATAAAGACTGCTTTTTTATGTGTTCTCAACATTGGTTTAAAAATTAGTGGAAATTTTAATAACTCATTTAGGTACACTTTTTAAAAGACTGTTTTACAATTTTGTCCTACAGTAAATTTTAATTATTTAAGTATTACTCTTTAACAGAAAACTGTCTGAAAGTAGAATGGTTTGTAATGAAAACATCCTCTGAAAATAAAACTAACCCTTCTGTATTAAAGTACTGTTAAAAATGAAATACTATGATAATAAAATAACAATGGTTTAGTATAGATAAACTTAGCTCCACCTGGATCTATAATATGTATTGTAATTTTGATTTATTTTTTATGTCACTGTTTTTGCCAAACAGCTTGACTGCTTGTTATACAAGCTTACACTTTGCTAGGTATCACATTTTTAATGTTGTATAAATATAGCCAAGAATACTTAGGTAATGTAAATTATGTTAATTGCAATGCTAGCTAGATGTATGAATGAGTATGATTGTAACAAGGGGTAGCTGCTGTAAATATAATGTTATCTGGTTCGACTCAGTTATATTAAATGACCAGAAATCCTGTAGCCTACGAGGCATACCTCCAATTTAACATTCTTGATTGACTTTCGTGTACATTATTGGTAGGCTAGTTTTGTTTTTTTAAGGTGAGGGATTTTTGTGTGATTTTTACCATTCAATAAATGAGTTGTTAGTCTGAGGATAAATGATATCCTTACATTTTGAAGATTTTATTTCTACTCACAGAATTTAGTATGGAATCGTCTAAAAACCAGCACCCTGGAGTAATACTTTTCACTTTTAAAATATGTATTATGTTGTGCCATACTAACATCAGAAGAACTTTTTCAAGCATGTATACAACACTAATAAAGATAATTCAAATTTGATCCGATTACAGTGTTGGGCCGTAATAAGTTCTGCAGATTATATTGTCAATAGTTACTTACACGTCATCTTGTACAGTTGTATCCTAAAATAGAGATTAAAACATCACTTTCTAAAATTGATTTATCTTTTGAAGTAGTTTATTCCATTAACCTTATACCTGGGTCAGACATTGAACGTCTTGTTCGCCTGAACCTTCCCAAGTGCAGGTGTGTATCAACGTTTCATTGCAATAAGTTATAGTTGGGGATCTACGATTCAGGTTTTCAAGCCGAGTCCGAATAGCTACTCAAGCTCAGCCTGGGGGACTGACAGGTTCAGATTTGCAGCTTCTTGAAAAAGGTGTGCTGTGATTGATGCATGACTCATTGTTTATTCTTCTCTCTATGTGCTGGGATTTGTTTTGTGAAATAATGCACAGTTAAAGATAAAGGGAGTAAGAATGGGGCGGGGGGGG
>CABFVX010005651.1:0-28841 GCA_902151425.1 Timema shepardi | reverse complement strand
GTAGAAAGTGAGAAGAACCCACAGAGGGTATTTGTGCAGTTGACCTTTGGATTTCCAAGGCCGGCAAATGGGTTACTGTGGATTCACACATTTGCCGAAAAACTAGCGTAGAACAGAAACTTAAATCATGTGACGAGCTCTAAGCCCCAATCACAAGCTTTCCAACTTATCAGAGCGAGCTGTGCTTCTAAAGTTCAACTATTCTTTACTTCGTCCTCTCTGCCCGAGTTGAGATGTTTGGCATAGGAGAACCAATGAAATCTTTAAACCAACTTTTCTCAAATCAATGTGCATGCACATTTAACAATGCATACAATTAGAAAAATGGCTGCCGGGCCTACACATGTGAGTGTAAGGGAATGTCCCTGAGTTAAGCTTGAATAAGTAGCACGGGCTTTTGAAAGTGGCCAGGCAATTATCTTTGTGTCAATCACAGAAATAGGAAAAACACTTGAATATAAGTATTGTTCTCGAAATTTATGATTTTTATGGCCTCATATCATGTGCATGCATGTTAATGCTGAAATAATTGTCAACTTACCATTATTATAATGTAACTTTCACATAGTAGAAACAGTGTGTTACAGGATTTACTTAATGTTTAAAGTGGCATAAAAAAAATACAAGTTAATATAGTCATTGAATTTGAACCGTTTTAAAACCAATTTTTAACAAACAAAAAATTGAACTCTTAGAAGCTAAGGCTGATTAAGAAGCACTCAATTTTTATGTTAAGTTTCTGTCACATATATTGTAACTGCTTTAATTTTAACAGACTAGCTGCTTTACATCATATGGTCCCATCATATACACAGTTTCTGTGTCAATTGAAACAACATGAAAATTGGCATGTATGATAATTTGTTTTTAATTTTGTAAAATGTAAATTGAGTTAAAGAATTCAATGATAAAATCTTTATCAAAAACAATCAATAATTTTAGTTTAAATTTACTAGAGATGGCAAATTTGCCAAAATATTGGCTTGAGCAAAGTGTATTTGGTAGATTTTGCTCTGGTATAACTTTTTTTTTATAAAAGACAAAAGACATATTTTTAAGTGGACGTTACATTATTACTAATATTATCAAGACACAATAATGGTGTCTGTAAAATGTATAAAAATGTACACTGAAATACAATCTCCAGGTGTGCCAGATTTTTTTTAACCTACTCTCATTTGGTGGATGGCAGATTTAAATACTTGTATTTATTGAAGAATTATTTTAGTGTTTTCAACCAAAATGTCTTATATTAAAAGGTAATATGCACCATTTTCTGCTGTTGTAAATAAATTGTGTCCTTTATCTATATTGTTTTGTTAATGGCCTTAGTATTTTATTAATTCATTAATAATTCTTATCCTTTTTTTTCTTTTAAATATAGTGTGTGTATGTACTCCAGGTTGCTTTCATCTTTTCAACTATGTTTAGTTATGTGCAAATCGTAAATGTTTTGAAAGGCAATTTTTGCTCTTTGTTTTGTGTGTCGAAGTAAATTGTATAGTTAGTGGTGTTTTATAAACTTAACTTTTAATGTCACAAATAAAAATAACCATGCAATTGTTTTTTTAATTCATTTTAATTTACCCTTTGAATCCCAAATAATTTGAAAATTAAACTTTGCTATAGATTTATTTATAGTACACCAACAAAATGTTCATAAGCATCTGTGATATTTAAGATGTTAACATCAAAAGCTGTATTTAAATAAAAATAAATGCATTCAGTCATTTATTTTGTTCATGTTTATGTTCATTAAAAACAATACATTTTGAATTAATGGCATTTGCTTGCATCAAAATGGAAATACTATAGCATACTATCACTTCATTTTTGACAAATATTATAGTCAAGTGATAAATTAAAAAAACAATCAAGCCTACGTCAATCAATTTTTACAAATCACTAAAACCATGGAACATATTTTATTTTATGCTGCTTCATGATTATATTATTACCCTATAGACCCAAATACAGTGCAATTTTCTTCTATTAAATTGTCCTACCAAAAACTACTCTTATTATACGCATAGCCTAACATTTTTCACTGAATAGTAAAAGTAGAAGATTCCTTAAAAGGTCAATTTTATAACATGCTGAAACTATACCGGCTGATGGCAGCAATTATTGCTTGCGTCTAATAATAAACTCTAGTTCCAAATGACCCACTTTGGTGGCTGCATGGTCTAAGGTGCTACTCTTGCAATAGACTAGATTGCTGATTGAGTTTTTGTGGTTTGATCCCAGTCTGGTTTATTAGGGTGGTTTTTCCTAAAATGGTTTCCAATCTTCCCCTACAAATAAGGGTATACTTCTTCTAAATTCACCCTTTCTAATTTCTAGTCCATTAGTGTAATTAGTACATAAGCATATAACCTGAATGGATAGTTTTAAGCGATGCTAAAAAAAAAAATCCAGTTTAAAATGGAGAGAGGATTTCCATCCTTCAGTGTCAATGAAATGGTAATTCAGTAGGACAGTGTTTGCTGGTGGCAGAATATGTTAATGATATTTAAATAAATCATCAGAATTTTATGTTGAAAAGAGGCTTCCTCGGCATCTCAAGTAAACTAGAGAATGGGCTATGATACATTATTACATGAATTTTAAACTAAAAGCAATATGCTAGGCGCAACAAACAACATGCAGGCTGCTAACAAGTTTGGTGTTTTCAAATCTAATATTCGAGAACTTTTAATTTTAATGTAGGACACTTTCAAAATTGTAGGGTTGTCCTATGTGCAAGACCGTACTATATCCAGGCTAGTATGGTAATCTAATTTCTTAGCTATGTTTATCCATGCATAACTGTGAAACAAATTAACACGAAAAGTTGTGACATAATCATTTTCATTAACATATTTTTAGAATCTATTAACCTATGTTACATCCCAGTTTTCTTAAGAGGTATTATCTGACGGCTAGAAAAGCTACTAGATCTACTTTCATATATTCATGTCTGGCTATGTGAGCTATAGCTGTCACTTTTGATAGCTATTATACTACTTATAGAATAAAATGTTATTGAATGTTAACCAGAATAAAATTTGCTTTTTTTAAAAAATCTCTTCTTTTTGCAACATATAAACTGAGAAGTCTTAAACTGATGTCGAGATCATGATGTAATTAACTCAACGACACTCAACTAAAGATCTGACCAGGGGAGAACTTTCATGTTAAAGTTCGTTCACGGTAGGAGTTTACCTGGGAAAGGACTTTTTTCCCTACCAGAAATCTATTATATAGTAGGATATTGGTAAGAAAAAAGACCTTTCAGAGGTAAACTCCTACCGTGAATGAAGTATATGTGAACGTCAAGTGAAGGGTATCACTTCTTCAGTATATTCTTCTTCTTCAGCTCCATGTAGCACAAACTCTAAAATGCCATAGTCACTTGATTTTATTTAGTCTATCCAATAAGCTTTTAATACAAATGCTTGTAGTAGAATCAGTCCTAAATTATTATTATTATTATTAGCACCGCGTTTTACTACCCGTTCGGGTTATAAGCACTTACACTAATGTAATGGTAGGGTGATAGTGAGATGAAATGGAGGACCTACAGCTTAACGTGGAATCCGAACCACGGTGGAGACCTGGCATTTCCCCACATTCACAAGAAGTCTTGTCAGAGGTGAAGGAAGGGTTTGGTAATCAGATAAATCTTTGCCGGGACCAAGGATTGAACCAGTCCTATGAGACTGCTGGCCTCATACCAAATTGTTACAAAGGTAAGGTAAACTTTTCTTGTTTGAAATCAAAATGCAATGAACTAATTTATTTATATAAATTGTCTAAATCTATGGGCCTTATTGCCAAAACAAAGTAGATGCATATAAATTGTAATAGGAGCTAAAATATTTACTTGCAAGGAATGATTAAAAAATTAACATAAAAGCAACATAAAACACAAGCTTTAAACCAAAGAAAAAAATAGCACATATGAGATTTTTGAATATAAAATTTTAACTACCTTAACATATTATATAGTAGTTAGCATCCTATATATGAAAATTGTAAGAGAAACAGCTATTAAAGAAGTTTAGATTTTGTTTTTATCAAAGTGTTAATTATGTTTATAGAGAAATTGCTATTATATAGGCCTAGGCTTTCGTATAAAGACGAGTTAAGATATTTAGCTTTTTCCTTTTAAATTTACATACTTTGGAAGAAAGAGGGCACAGGATACATTTTCCTGACAATAAATTCAAAATAATTGGTACCTATCAACAAATGTTCTCTATTAGTTTTTACCATTACGTTTATCAGGCTAGTTAGATGATGATCATAATGTGAACTCTTTCTCTGGCAGTTTTGATGAATTCACTTCAAAGTTACATTTATAAAATATTACACACAGGTATCCACCCTGCTTGAAGAATTCAATAAAATTAATTTCATTGATCAAACTTATTGAAATTACTTGTGTAGTTAAATTTGATTATTTCAACTTTCCCAGCTACTTTTAACTTGCAAAAAAGACAAGTTAAATTTAAACATGTTTCTCTTGAAGAAAAATAGCCTAAGTTATATTACTAACGTATATACCACCTACAAGTTAAATAGGGCCTAAATACTTTACTACTCTTTTTAATCACTAACTTCTAGGTAGTTGCAGATCACAACAAAACAATTAAAATACCATTTAATTAAACAATGAAAGAAGGATTGCAGGGCAAGGCTGACACAGCAGAAAATTGGAGCCCTCCAAGTTCACAGTTAAAATACAACAAAATAATTTTCAGATTACATCAGTCACCTTCTTCAGCTGTATTTAATACAACTTAGCCGTTTAGTGCCATTTTTTTCTTTTTTTAAAATACCATTTAGTTATTGTAAAAATTACATCAATTCTACCAAAACAAAGCTAATACCTTTTAATAGCAAATTAATTAAATGTAGGGCTTCACCAAAGGTGATGTGTGTCACATCATTAGCCACATTCTAATTTCAATAGGTAAGTCAAGTCTTAAGAGCTTTTAAAAAAATGCAAACATATTTTTGTATGGCCAAACATGATAACATTTTACTATTATTAGTGTTTTTATAGGAATTCATATGATCTAAAGTAGGCCCTAATATCTGCAGAATATATGAGTTGCCATATGAATAGGTGAAAGTAGATACATAGGCCTAACTTTGCTACCTATTAGATAAGGTTCTTATGTATGAAAAGTATTGTAATGTACATGGCCAAATCAAAATATAATCTAAATTACTTGATGAATACAATTAATTCTGGGCCTTCATAAATGTAAAAAAATTTGACACACTAGGTCTATAAAGTAATTAAATTAACTAGGCCCTATATCAAAATAAAAATGTACCAAGTATGTATTATAATAGGTAGGCCTACTTATGAACAAGGGTAGGCCTATAGTTAGGAGATATTGGAACAATGATAGAAAACATTGAAATTTAATAAGTCAATCGTGATTTCAGCATGAATGTTTTGTAAGGTGAAAATTAACTGTGTTATAATGGTAGGTAGGCCTACACCGCAAAAAGTATTTCAATGTGAATTGCTTCTAGCCTTAACAGGGGGTTATGTAAAACCTGTGCAATACTTAAAAGTGTCTTAATTTAAATTATAGATAGTTAAAGCAATAAAAACAATCCTCAATTTTGAATAGGCCAATACAAATTTAAGTTTGGTTAACTTCAAAAAACACAAAAGGTAGCTTAAATCCAGGTAGCTTATAACAATGCTGCTGTAAATAAAATATATACTATAGTATTTAGTGAAATTTTATTAAATAAAATAGGCCTGTCAATTAAAAAAATGATCCTTGTTTTATTCATATGAAAACTCAATTTCTAATTGTGTTGAGTATTCCTAATATTTGACTTCCCAATTCCTCGTCCTGATTATCCCAGGACACATAAACAGTCTTCATCTCATCTTCACTGCTTTCCACTTTCACAAGAACAGACTCTACAGAAATGGTGCAGTCTGTGAACTGAAGGGGTAGGTCTCTTATTTTTGTTTTTATCAACTGGAGAAGTTTCTCCGCAGTCTTCGATGGTGAACCTGAATCTTCAAGTCGGAGGGTGGATGTGAATCGTATTAAGTGCCTGTTGATACCCGCCTCCTTACACGCGTCGTCCACATCCATTACGCACAGAGATACATCTTTCGTCACAAGCACACCGTGGATTATCCGCTGTCTTTTAGGGTCTGGAGGGAGAATATTACTCTTCTTTGCTTCATCTTTCAACAGCTTAAGAGAGACTGAGGATGGGATATTAACATCAGATTTCACAATACACGTATCTCCATTAGCGGGCATAAAACACTTGAGCTGAAATTCTTTCTCGATTTTTGTTTTCAGGAACTCCATCTTGGCTGCTTCACCATGAACCAACAACACATTTTTTGGTTCACAGTATTGAATAAGCTGCATAATCCCCTTGGCATCAGCATGAGCAGAAAAAGACATGTATTGAACAGACATTTTAATTTCCACTATTTGGCGATTCTCAAACTCAACTTTCTTAGCTCCGTTGAGAATTTTATGGCCCACAGTACCGCTGACACAAAATCCTGGCATGATCACCATGTTATTTTCATTTGGGGCCCATTTCTTGAATATGTGCAGTGATAAACCAGCATGAAGCATGCCTGGGGAAGCAAACACTACCATCGCCCCAGGATTCTCGATGTAAGATTTATCAAACGGTTTTATGTGTTTGAAGTCAAACATGTTTCTTTGAACAAAAGTCTTACGAATCTTTTGATTTGTCCATGTGATAAACATCTTATAGTAATTGTTTGCCTTTTCAGTCATTCCTGTACCAAAATAAACGGGAACTTTCAAGTTCATTCTTTCCCAGTATGTTTCCAGCAATATGCATAGTTCTTGGGCTCGGCCTAACGCAAAAACTGGTATCAAAACTTTACCCCCACGCTCCACACATTCATGAACCTTTTTAAGAAAATCACGTTCTCTGCAACGTTTAGAATCTCGGATGGTAGTGGCATAGGTTGATTCTGATATCAGAATGTCTGGGCGGCACTTGTCAATCCAGGCTGCACCCAGATGACGATCTGGGGTCATGTTGTAGTCACCAGTGTAAACAACCGATTGAGAGTCGACCCTTATCCAAAACATGGCAGCACCCAGCACATGGCCAGCATAGTACGCTTTTATCTCTAGCTTGCTGTCAACCATAATAGACTGGTGTAATGTCACAGCTACTACCTTTTTCATACAATCTTTAATATTCTGTGATGTAAAAAAGTTACTTTCACCCTTACGCTCAACTGCTATCTTGCGCATGTCCTCAAGCAAGATAGGAGCAATCGCTTTAGTGGGGTGTGTCATATAAATGGGTCCGTTATAGCCGAAAACCTCTGTAAAATACGGCAACGCACCACAATGGTCCAAGTGGAAGTGAGAAATTATAACACAGTCAATGTAACTACTAACCGGACCTTCTGGGGCAATGTAAGAAAAGTCAGGAAATCGCCGATCGTCATTGAATCCCATGTGCATTCCGCAATCCAACATAATATTTTTCCCTCCCATCGAGAGTAAGATGCAGCTTCGCCCCACATCTTGGCCTGCCCCTAGTGGTGTAACCTTAATATCGGACATATTTCCATACAACATGTTTGAATAATTTACATAGACTAACACAAGTTTGTACTTTACTTGTCACACACCTATAATAAATAATGTCATCAGCCGACTGCGCAAAAACTTAAGTTATTTTGTGTTTAAACTCTGAGACAACATAAGATTAAGATAAATTTTAGATAAGAATTAAGAAGTGATAAACAAAAGCTGGTTTCACTGAAATTGAATGAATTGCCAACATTTCAAATATAACGCGCGCTTAGTGGTTATGTTAATGCAATATATAGTACATTGTAGTGATTGTACATAGCTGTCGATAATTTAGATTTTAGATGATGTATTTAAAAAAATAATTTAACGAAAAGCCTATATTAATTTGTCACGATTATTTGTCTTCATCGCAACGTTATTAGAATGTTCAATATTCTAGGGGAAATATTCTTTATAAGTATATTATATGCATAAAAAAAGCTAGTTTCAAGTATTGCTCTTACACTTGCAGACTTACCTACATGAATTTCAAGTTAAGGTGTTCTAAATTAACTAGTGATTCTCATATAAAAGGTCATATGAAAAATTAACCCCCATATTGAACCGTGTATGTAGAAATAATAACATGTATAGTTATCTCGGACAAGAATTTAAAAAAACCCATTAAATAGTATGAGTGTTACCAAACACAAACACAACTTTCGAAAATCATACTAGTAAATAAAAGCTTAATTCATGTAGATATTCACGAAATCAAAAGAAAGAGAGGCACGTGACCATTGTCACGCCAAGCCCCTCCCCCGGGCGTGGTCTAGCTTGAAAATGAATCTGACGTTTCATTTTGCCAACATACTTCTGTAGTCATACTTAGCTATTAATACCAAATGACGAACGAACCGTCAATATTCAAGTTTATTTGTTGAAAATTACATGCATTTAAATGATTAACTATATTCCAAGAGTTTATCGTGAAATAAATGACATATAATACATAAAAGCGAATTTTATTCTTAAAATATCTAGTTACTTTTCTTGACAGTATTAGCTTAAAATAATATAGTGTTGGTACTTCTAGTCCCATACACGTGACAGTAGCAAGGCCGCGTGGCAAAAACAGTGTGCGCGTGCTGTATATGACGTGTTGGTGTAAACGTCAATACGCAAATGTTTAGTAATACCTAGTAGAATAGCTTACTGTTTAGATTTAGTGATTCTTTTAGAAAAATATAAGAAATAATATAATTCCGAGTACTTCCTATTCCATAATCTAAGTGAAACTGAAAGATTTAAAAAGAAGTGAACTCTAGTGACATTAATTGGGTGATTGCGTGGCGTGTTGTCTGCGATCCATAATAGTCCGTCCACTCTTTGCAAGTAATATTTGTGACGTCACAACTAAAAGGCGGACTGTTCAAGAAGTCACGAGTAAGCCTTTGGGAGCCAAATCCACGCGTCTCTGTGATAAGTCTTTAGCATAGGTATAAATATTTTTAATCGTATAATTTTATGGCTAATACTCACTGAAGGAACAGTATTATTCTAGAGTAATCATGAGTCTGGAAACACTTTTAGAAGCTGCACGGTTTTTGGAGTTGCAGGAAGCTAGGCAACAGTTAAAAAAGACGGCCGTCACAGAATTTACTAGTGACTCTCCAAGACAAACTAAAAGAGAAGTTGTGTTTCCACGTATCGATAGCAACAGCAATACACAACAAAGGAGCCTAGAATTAACTCCTGATGATGTCCTCGTTCCAACAAGTGAACCCACCTCACGCCTGCAAGGTTTACTGCTTAATGGCGTTGTCCCCAAGTCTTCCGCGCCAAATATCTACCCTCAGGGTGAAACCCTGCCATCCGAATCACTTATAATTAATGATCACCTCCAAATTGGAGCTTCATTTTGTGAATCTTCAGTTCCCGGAAAAAACTTTTGCAACGAAATGTTACTACCTGATGTGCTGATGTTGAAGAACTCCCTCACAAGCCCTACTCAACCCAACACCCAAGTTGGGACTTTGCTTCCGGTTAAAGTGCCAAAATTAGTTAATCAAATTAATTGTGAGGCTGGGAATGTTGATTTATCACTGTTAAAAATTGAACCTCATGATGAAACACTTTCAAATGAGCTATCGACACTCAAAACCAATGGGTTGCTTCCTCCTAATTCACCTACGTTTGACAGTAGCCCCCAAGATGGACTGTCACCACTCAGCCCCAGTCTTACATCCTCCCCAAATGATGGAGAACACCGTCACAAGCGTACCCGTGAGGTGCATAACAAACTTGAAAGGCGGCGGCGCTCACACCTTAGTGATTGTTTCAAGCTGCTCCGTAGTAATTTGCCCACATGCAACAACAAAAAATGTACCAATTTAGGAGTTTTACATAACGCTGTGCGGTATATCCAGTCGCTTCGACATCAAGAGAAAGAAATGGAGCATGAAATAGAACGTCTTGCCCGGGAAAAGATTTCAGCACAGCAAAGGTTGAGATTGCTCGAAATGCAGGTGACAGACCAATGGAACTGCATGGATTTCAGCACTTTTTTACGCCGGTCTGAGGGTTCTAATCACTCTCGAGCTGTCAACGAGCCTCAATCTACCCCTACTATTGACCAGGGAAGTGAAGTATCTAGTGCTGTCGGTGCATCTCTAAATAATGTCGGATATGTTTATATCCTCAGTTTGGGCTGATTTGTAACTGTTTAAACATTTATATGGTTTGATCTATCTAAAATTGAGCAGCTTAAAGGTTTTAAGTAGATTACCAATTTAGGATTTGTCTTAAGTACATGTGAACATCAGTTAGTTAAAAATGAATTTTATTTATTATAATTAGGCCTACTCGGTATAAAATGTTTCTCTACATAACATTTATTAAAAGTTTCAGTCAGAGCCAATTCAATTATTGTAACCAAGAATTTGACTGTATTGATTACATTGTTGTGCTGTGCTTCAAAACAAAATTTCCAGTCATCAGTTGCTGTAATCTACAATTTCCTAGTTTGAAATATAGTTTATTTACCGTACCTAAAGGTTTAGAGATTAGGTAAAGATGAGAGTTTATTTATTTATATTAGTTTACAGGGATCTATTATGGTGCTTTGTTCTACTATTCTTTTATTTATTTTTCAGCAAGCTAGAGCACCTGTTTTCATGATTTTGTAGATAAGTATCTACCTACTTTAAAGGTTAAAAAAAATTGTGTTTTAAGCCAATTCACTATGTTACGATCTTAAGAGACTGACATTGTTTGGTTAAGTATGCTGGAAACCAACTGTAAATAATTTACTCTTCAACAACAACAAAAACTATTACTGGTATTAAGTTTTGAAATTAACCGTTAAATTTCATAGCATACAATACTGTAAATCAAGTTAAAATCTATACAGCCTACATCACTAGCGAAATGAATTGCATTGCTTATTTTCACCAAAGTTAATGGAACCCTAAAAGTGTGGAAAGTTATTAGAACATATTTAATTTTATTAAAATAGACAATCTTTATTTTATTTTACACTAATTGAATATAAAACTTTCACATTACATCTGAGGAACATTTTCTCATGTGAGCAATTTTATCCCTTTTGAAAAATCCTTAACATTATTTGTACCTGTGTTTAAATAAGGTTGCACGCTGAAAATACTTTTAAGATATTCGTTAACATTCTTATCAAGCTTACCTGGACAAGAGTACAAACTTTCAAAATAAAGATTACCATAAACCAGTGATTCTTAAGACTTATTAAGGTTGAATGATTGAACTCTTTTTCCCATGTTCACACAACTCAAAAGTACACCTTCCAAGTGTAATAGTATATGGGCTACATAATTATTTTTTGTTACTGTAATATCCCTTTTATTTTACTTCTTGGAAGTACTCTAATCTCAACATCACCCTGATAAACATTATTGTAGTCTAATATTTATTTATGTACACCTGCAGTATTGGTTTCATATAATCAGTTAAGTTATAGCCTATGCGAATAAAAATATCTCCAGACTGCAATTGTAATTAAAGAAAAACTATTTGAAATAATGAAACACCTTTCATTTCTAAAATAACTTCCATGTGATGGAATCCTAATTTTAAAACAAACTAACTGCTACAAGAATCCTCATTCACATTCAGATTCAAGTTTGTGAGTAAAGTGTGTCCATTTTACTTTCTTGTATCATGGTACCTACTTACATTTTTTTTAATTTACAAATAAAATGCTAACATTTATAAATGTGAGAATGGACAGTTTTCATTAGTTGGCTATTGGTATTAAAAGTGTACTTTTTCTCAAAATGAAATAGGCCTACATGATTTAAAAACAAAGGGATTTTTTTTTACTTCTACCAATGGACATGTAAACTACATACATATAAACTCATCTAGTCTGGAGGCAAGGAAAGGGTTTGAATCTCAGCCGGATGTGCAGAGCACTTTCTTTTTACCAAATGGTTTTCCACTCTGCTTACACACAAATGTGGGCACGGTGCTTCTGGATTATACCTTCCTCATCCCTGTCCCAAATGCATATTACAAGTCCTTAACAAAATATTTTTTTTTTAATTCAATAGTTACCATCTTTAGTATAAAAAAAACAATCACCATTCAAAATAAAATTAGGATTTTTTTAAATGTTAAGCGCTATTCTATTTTTACTGGAAATAACTTAATGCAAACTTTCATTTAGCAGCAAGGGTGTGGATACTAGTGTTGAGGTCACTTTCATAATTGGTGACAAAATAATATGTGTCACTAAGCCCTGATATTTTCGGCTATTTGGTTCCTTTTATAAGAGAAAACATCAGTTCACGCACTCATGTGACCCCAATTGTTGCAGATTTTTGGTGTAAAATTGTTCAATTTTAAAGAATCAATCTCTGGCGAGTAAAGACCTTACTTCCTAGAACACCCCAAATACTGATCAATTTCCAAACAACATAAGGCCAATTTCATATCCAAACTTAGAATGCATCAAATGTGGTGCTATAATTAATACAGGACAACACTTACCTAAACTCGAATGGAATGGGCCAGTTCTACATACTCTTTCAAAATATATATATATATTTGGGGTTACGATTTTCAATTTTTTTAACAATAAACTCAGAAAAATAGTTTGAAAAGTCGTTCAACATTTTGATTTGACTTCTTCGGACACATCCTTAGGAGGATTTAAATATTGGATGACTTGAAGGAAAGAAGAAAATTCTGGAAGTTTTTTTTAGCACCTTATCTTACCTGTTTGGGCTATACACATATGTACTAATTACGCTATTGAGTTAGGAGTGAGGAGGTTGAATTTAAAGGAAGTGTACCCACATTTGTGTGGAGGAAGATTAAAAAGACATTTTGGAGAAAAAAAAACTTCAGTACACCCAACGAAAATTCAAACCTCTATCTCCCTGTCATCTTCAGGCTAGTCCAACACAAGAGTGACGCCTTAGACCTTGCAGCCACCTAAGCAGTTTTCTGGGAGCTGAAAAGGAGGCAGAGGGCAAGGCATATTGGCGGTCTAAGTTCACTGACAAAAGGAATGGATCTGTCATAAGAATAAAGGTTAAATTCCTGATATGGCAGAAAATGTATTATTTGTAAATATTGTGGACCATGAGACTAGTCTGTTCAAAAGGTCCAATTTACACAACTGACAGGCAGAAAAGTTACTAGATTTGCATTCATGTATACATATGTCAAGTCATGAGCTCTGCCTGTAGTTGTTGTTTTAGTTAGATATTATTAATACTTATATATATAAAAAAAGTTAAATATTTTCAATGTTGACTTTAAAAAAATATGTTTATAATTTTTTAAAGTTTCTTCCTACCAAAATATTATAGATAAGTTTTTAAGTCATGTAGTAAATATTGCATATTAAACGCCTCTAAGAAATTCACATTTTGATCATGGCCATTAACTTTTCTACTAACAATTAGAATAAAGGCAAGTTGGGCCTTGTATAAAAAAATAAAGATTAGGCTCTAGCTGTAACCTCGTTAGTTTTTTGTAACATAACATTGTAGCATATACGCTTAGTCACACTTTCACAGTTTCATTTATAGTCAACCGCCTCTGTAGTTTAGTGATCAGCGTTCCCGAATACAAATGCATAGATACCGGGTTAAATCCTCGACACTTCCATAACATTTTTGTGAAGCATTAAGTCTGGAATGGGGTCCAACTAAGCCTCGTGAGGAGCTACTTGAATAAATAAAGATTAACAGCTACAGGTGTTGCTGTGCTGACCACATGACACCCTCTATCCACAAATGTTGTCGCTCAGTCGATATAGCTCACTTGCAGGCTTACACCATGCAGCGTTTTAATTTTTATTTTATGGTCAATGATCTCCAACAAAGTTTGTGCACTACATCTCAAAACCTGTCCAGGATACCCACATACATACATTAACAAGGTAGGGATGAGGAAGGTCAAATTAATAGGTGCATTAAGGGAGCTTGGTAAATGATTTAAGAATAACCCTCATTATATCTTACCAGGTTTGAACCCCTCCTCGCCTTGGAACTTGGGGCTCATGCCCAGCAAAATTAAGGGTATTTTGCTACTCATCTACTAAACTTAGTTATGAGTGAACATTCCCAGATAGCTCTATAGTAAGAGTACCGGCACGTTAAGCCAAGGATTTCATGTTTGATTTTCTCATCCAGTTGTTTTAATTGTATATTTTAATTAAATCTGTATAAAGCACACAAGGTGAATTCAATATTAAATTCAAAATACATTGATATCCTGTAAATCATCATATAACAGGCTTGTTATATTTACATTAACAAAATTAAATGTAGTCTACCTTGAAATTGCATATCAAATATGTTCAAAACTATATTATTTTATTTATCTGTTGACAAATTTAACTTGTCTAAGTTTTTTTTAAAGTTTAGGTAATTATTGTACTTTTTCAAAAAACATACACAGTTTACAAATTGGCTTAATATAGAACAACACACATAATAGTACATACTATCTAGCTGTAATACCTGAACTTTATCATTAATAAATAAAGTAAAAAATAAATTAATAAATATTTCTTTATAACTTCCTTGTATCAACCACATCTTATATAAAGTCCAACTTGCATTTTAGTATAAAATGATATAAGCTGGTCACGAAAGGAAGAACCTTTTAGTAGTTATCAAAAATTAAATAGAGTTGCCAACATTTACAAAAGATCACCATATTTATCTTATAACATAAAAGTGATATCTACATAAACCATGACTTGGTTTATGTAGATATGAAGAGATTCAGTAACTTTCTAAACTGTCAGTTAAAGTTCTTCAGAAGGTGCTCAAAATTGTACAGATATTAAAAAAAAAAGAGGGTTTGGGGAATTTTGAGGAGTAGTGAGGGTTATGTAGTGTATTAAATTGATTGTGTAAGATTAGCCTTAAACACAACCTCCTTTATTTTTATACTATAAACACTACAGTTTCAGGTATTCACATTAGTCTTTTACAATAAAACCAGTAAAACTAGATAATACAATGACTGGCACATTGGCATATAGGCTAAGAATGGAAAGTGTTTGAGGGTGACAGTGTGGCCATTTGTCCACTGAGCCGTCAAGTTACAGAGGACTGTGTTGCTTATCGTGAATTAATACCAAGACAAAAAACCACAGAGTTGGACCCTGCTCTACAGTGTTCCCCTAATACAACGATTTTCAATTATATACAAGTTCACTATGTTCAGTACTTGGCACTATTATATTATTTCAACTATTGTTTATCGAGTAATGATTCAACTACTTTTGTATAATTTTTTAGCCCAAGCTCTAATGCGCACTTTATATGTGATAGTGTAAACATGTTTTTAGAATTTTATCTGCACTTGAAAGATTAAAAAAAGTATATGTTTCACTTTACATCGGAGCCTAACCTGCTGTATGAGCAGGACCCTATTGTACATACAGAAAGTCTCATCAGGTAATACATTTTACACTTTATTCAGCCCTTTTTGACTGATTAAAGTTCCCAGACAATATACTTTTAGTATATTTTTGTTTGTGCTCAGGACAAAAAAATATTACTATCTTGTTACTAAAATGTAATGGATCTGTAAATTTGTGTAAAGTTGATCACTAAGTTAATTTAAGATATATTGATAATTGATGACCACGAGTTCATCTTTTTTTTTGTTATATATATTTTTTTTACCATGAAGCCTTAACATTGGGCTTAGCCTCTTAGATAAAAAAAATCTACACTTTCATAAAGATAAACAATAATAGTTTAATTGTACTTTTTAAAATCTTTTTCATTCTTCTAAAAACTTTGCCTGGAGCAAATAAACAAGTAAAGGTATGAGGTAAAGTTAGTTTAATTAAGTTGGCTATACTTGTTTTTAGTTTGTTTCACTGTCACTTGGACCTACACATCCACCATCCATGCCTTCAGCTGATTTTGTTGCTGTATAAAGCAAAATTGCGGGAAAAGTTGATAATTTGAAGTTGTGTTAGTGTGTTAAAATGGCCTGTAGATAAAATAAGCTCTATGATGAATCTTTGATTGATCAAGCTCTTAAGAAGATAAAATCAGGTAAATCTAGTTTAAGAAAAGCTGCAGAAGAATTTCATATCCTGTTTGGAACTCTTCACAGCCGTTTACACGGCAAAGATTCAAAGGTATATGGTAAGCTGCCCTAATCCATGAAGAAGAGACTAATTTAATAGACTGCTTACTGCTGAATGGTGACTGCCTTTACAACCAAGAGATGTTAAGGATGTTGTGAAACAATATTTATATAAATGTGGTAAAGTTGAAAAATGGTTTAAAGAAAACAGGTCAGACCGTGAGTGGATTCAAGGCTATCTAAAACGCAACAAACGTCTAAGTCTCAGAATGTGTGAAAATGTCAAACGAGCACGGGCAACCATAAATTGTACTACTCTTAATCAATACTTTGATGAATTACAAGTTTCAGTTGCTGGGGTTACACCTTCAAATATCATTAATTTTGATGAAACAAACTTTCAAGATGACCCTGGTGCAACAAAAGTTTTAGCTAAGAAAGGTGCTAGACATGCTGAGAGGATCCTGGACAATTCTAAAGGTTCCACAAGTATCATGGTAGCAGCTAGTGGTGATGGTACAGTCCTACCGCCATCTGTTGTGTACAAGGCAAAAAATCTGTACGAAACATGTACTGAAGGCGGAGTAGAGGGATCCCAATACAATTTGAAGAGTGTTTCTTCAAAATATTACTCCCCTATGTTAGGAAACTTGCTGGCACTAAGATAATAATTGGCGACAATTTGTCCGGACATTTACTGTACTACAAAGTTGTGAGGAGAATGATGTGTGTTTCATATTCCTACCACCAAATTTAACCCACCTCTGCAAGCCTTTAGACATTGCCTATTTAAAACCTCTCAAGATTGTTTGGTGGCAGATACTAAAGGAATAGAAACAAAAGCACGCAGGAATCCTTCACTAAAGTGAATTCCCAAGAAAGCTAAGGGAAGCTTTGGAAGAAGTGGGGATGAAATATGCTGAAAATGTTAAGGCTGGATTCAGAGGATCAGGGATCATTCCTCTTGACAGGCAGGCCGTTCTTTCCAAGATTCCGACTATGCCAGAGCCTACCAGTGCAGAGACCAATGACAATACAAATTCTCTTGTGATACAAAACAGATGGGCCGATGATCTTTTGGGATACTTTCAAGAATGCAGAACTCCAAATAGAGGAAGAACAACTCATCACACAGGTAGAGCAGAAGACTAAATGTAGTATTGGGCAGAACTGTAACCTTTCAAAGTATTCAACTATCGTATCGGGCAGAACTGTAAACTTTCAAAGTATTCAACTATCAGAAATTCCAACTGACAGGCCTGTGGCTACCACATCATCTGGACCCAAATCAGCAAGGTGATCATCCAAGAAGAAAAATCACATCCAAAGCAGTAAAGAAGAGAGCCTCGATTCACCTGATTCTGAAAGCAGTGACTTCAATATGAATCGCAGTTCAAGTGAGGAAAGAGAATCCCTACATGAACCAAAAAGTCAAAAAATTCTTAATCCTTCTAATGTGCCTTGTGTGAGTGTCAACTCCGAGGGCAATTCAAAACCACGGAAGTTCATGGACAAGATCGTGGAATGTCTCAAAGATGGAAACTAGAGTGTCTCATTTTTAAGGAAACAACAAGGCCAGAAACAAACATATTTTCACTATCCTTCAGTGGAGGACAAGCTTAATGTAGAAAAGAATAATATACATGGGAAGTTTCAAGAAACTAATTTGAGACAAGAACGCCTCAATTTTAAGTTGTTAAAAATTGATTATGTTGAATGAGAAATTATTTCTTTTAAATATAATTTGATACATTTTTTTTTTATAATTTTACTCAATACTTTCATAATACTAAGAAAACACTATAATATTACAAGATTTTCAATTCTTTTTTAAAAATCAAAACAATAATATTTTACTTTTATAATCCTATTAGATTTTAACTGTGTAAAATAAATTGTTTTGACAAGTAAATGCATTTTTTTACAGCCCAACACCTTCTAGTTTATCATGTAAACCAATCTAGACCATTAATTTAACAAAAAGAGTATAGTAAAGTTGATATACAAGGTAGACAAATAAGTGATCAACCAGTACTAGCAGGTAAAGTTTATCAGTCTTTAAATTTTAAAAACAAATACATTCAAGGGTAGTTTTTTTTAATGGAGCATGAAGCCTATGCACTTTAGTATTTTAATTATTTTTTTTTCAAAATTTTTGGATGTACCCTTTAAAAAGTAATCTTTTAAAAATTTGAAATTTTGACAAACTTTACCCAAATTGACGGTTCCAGTTTTATTACTTCAGTTTTCAATTACAGATCCCAAACAAATAAAACAATGGGCCCTATACAAATATGGTTTAATAATAACAAATTGAGACTTTTAATACATTTCAGTATTATATATACCTCGTTCCATTCATATAATAACCTACAATAAACAATAGTTCCTTAAATAACTGCAAAATATAAACTTTTTTAAGTAAAAAACAATTGAAGTGTCTTGCTTAGGCTACGTTGATTCCTGCTCCAGTCTAAAAAATCCTTGTTTGGATATCAATGTCTTTATTTTCATTATATTAATATAATATATTCTAAAAATACACTGTCAACAGTTGTGCATTTGTTAACATGCTTTTGGAAGATCATGTGAACTTATTCAAGTAAATTCTCTCCATTAAGGGGCCGGAGGAGCACCACAGGTGGAGAGTGCAGCAGGTTTTGAAACACATTTCTTTTTAATTAATTAACAAGAAAACTAATGTGACTTATTTAAATTAGATTTTCAAACCTGTAAAGATACATTAATTATTTACATTGTAAATGGTTTCTTCATATCTACAGAATTAGTAAAAATGTAATTTAAAATAATAATAATAATTTTAAATATACTGAATAAAAATAAAGAGGCCTGTCATTAAAATACAGACAGGCTTTCTCTAAAACGATTCCAATAACATTACAAACCATATATTTCTTTACCATTTTTAGTATTTTAATGTGAATTATAAGTTAAACATTTGTAACTAATCTTAGTTTTTAAAATATATTATTTCACAATCTTGATTAAAAAATAATTTGATACTAAACCCAAAACAAAATATTGATTCAAAGCATTTTAATAACTTAGTAAAAGCTTCTTACTGGTTATTGTGTGCTGTGACACATTGGTGTAAAGTTGAACAAGAGGAATCTATAGCTTGCAATAAAGGCAATGAGCCAGTTTTATGTGTGTAACTGGTCCGTTCCATTAGAGTTTAGATACATTGAACCATTATCAAGTAGTCTGCTTTTGAGAAGTATTGATCTACAAGATAAAGACAAGTCCCATGATGCTAATAGTACTGTATCAAATAAAGATACACCCTATGCTATAAATACTGTCTATAAAACAGACACCCCATGACAGTAATGTCTATTAGATAAAAAAAAACACCCTATTATATTAGTACCTAGTCTATCAAACACCCGATACTAGAAGTGCTATCTATCAGATAAAGACACCATATTCTAGTATTACTTTCTATCAAATAAAGACATGTCCCATGTAAGTAGTATTCTCTATCAGATAATGGGGGTATTTTTTCTTTAAATTCAACCTTATTCATCTTTTATTATTATGTCTTACTACTTGTTCAGGTTTTACACATAAATGATAATTAATTCAATGGGTTATACACGGAAAAGGAAGATTTTTTAGAGATAAGCTCCCTGCATTTCTTTGGAAGAAAAGTGGGAAATCAATTAAGAAAAAACACTCTTAGTAGACCCAATATATTATAACCCTGATCTCCCCATCATCAGCAGAGCTCTTACTCATTAGTGTAGTTAGTACATGTGAGTATAACCCATAAAGATAATAAATATGCAGTTACAAAAATGTGTATGCGTAGGCTATTATCTTAGTAGAAATAGACATGTTAATATTCTTTAAAACTGAAAAATGTGAAATTGGTTTGTCAAAAAGATTACAGGGTTCTTCTCTTCCTCTTTTCCTCTAAAGTGTTATATCTGGTTTCACTGCACTGACAACATATTTTCAAGTTAATGAATGTTCGATGAAATAAACAACTCTTTGCCTAATCTACTTCACAACTCTTTATCAGCACAAACTTGACAAATATTGCAACACCACTAACTCTAGAATGGAGCTAGCTCAACAACCTAGTAACCATATATTTTTTGGATAATAATTTGATTTATCAGAATAAAACAACAGATCACAAAGAAGTTTGCAATAAAACATTTACAAATAGTTTTAGAGCATAAAGTTATAGTATATTCCATTCACCGTAGGAATTGACTTCTGAAAGGCCTTTTTCCCTACCATAAATCTACTATATAGTAGGATATTGGTAGAAAAAAATACCTTTCAGAGAGTAATTCCTACCGTGAATGGAATATATAACTAAGCATCATAGTTTTTTTATATACATTAATTTTTTTTAAAGGAAAAAAACCACTAATAAAAATATTCAAACTTCAATTTGGTTTCGATAATATTTCATATTCTCACCACTACTGTTCATTGTAGTTATGGACAAAATAGTGAAGGAAGTGGTAGAAGTAGTTGGGGAGGAAAAGATGACTGAAATGGTGTTTGCAGATAACCTGATGGTGTAGGCTAATGAGGAGAAATAAGTACAGGAGCAGCTGAAGTTTTGGGAAGTTGTGGAGCGGTATGGAATAAGGTTTAATGTGAGAGTGAGATGGTGATCATGACAAGAAGGACAGGTATACAGCTGGTGTGACAGTGAGAGGGAAGCAATTGAATATAGTAAAAAAGTCAAGTATCTGGGCGGTATTGTAGAGGAGAGTGGAAGGGACAGGAGATAAGTGAGGGAGGAAGGCAAGCAGAGTCATTTTTCACAAGTGTGAGAAGCCTGATATGGAGCAGGGAGTGATCTGCAATGCTTGTTACCTGCCAATATTGACGTACGCTGCAGAAACAAGGGTAGTGAAGGAACAGGATAAAAGCAGAATTCAGGCGAGCTAAATGAGATTCCTGAGAATCAGGATTAATGTGACAAAACTTGACAGGATGAGAAATGAAAGAATAGGAAGAATAGTAAAGGAAGAGACAGTCCAGGACAGGATAGAGACTAAGGTGGCCATGTGAGAAGAGTGGAGAGAGAAAGGATGCCCAGGAGGATGTTGTATATGGAGGTGGGGGGTAGAAGTTCGAGGGAAAGACCAAGGGACAGATGGCTGAAGGGAGTAAGGAGTGTGAAGGAAAGAGGAAAATACTAGGCCAAGGTGGAGGTAGAAAGATGGTGGGAAGAAAGGAGGCGTTAGATAGGCTTTTGTTCCAAAGAGACCCGGCCAGTGGCTGTAAGCTTTTCATGATGATGCATAATTCATATATTCAATTCGAGTTTGCTTCGAATTGAAAAAGTGGATTTCGCATATCCCTACTGCCCACCAAAGGTAAGATGGAAGTCTACGCAATTTAAAGTAAAAAGTAACATAAACAGTTATTTTTTTATTTGTTATGACCAGTGTGGTGTTAGAACAGAAATTTTTTAAATAAATATTATTATATGTATAAAACTAAACATAACTATTCTATTAGAGCAATATTTTATTTATTTTGGCCCTAAATGCATTTATGATAAGAACTGCAAATATATTTTGACCAGTAAACCCTTGAGAAACTTCTGCACATTTAACTCCCAGCCCCAAAAAAACGTATTTGGTTGGGTTGTTGAAATTAAATACTCCGCGAAGTGTTTACACAAAATGGCAAAGAGAGTTTATTAATGTAAACATATTTACAATTTACAATACCTCTTTGTATACAATATTCGAGGTCAGAATGCAATAATCTTAAATTTAGATTTTTCTTTTAACTTAAATTTTAAACAAATAATTTGTCTTAACGTAAACTGAGTATGCTATGTCAGAAGTTGGTAAAAAATCCTATCCACTGATTCCTTATTTATTGCTGTAGGCTTGTATTCGTTGTGAAAGGGATGTTGACAACATAAATAATATATCAGATTAACTAGCGTTTCCTCTCACCCAGCCTTAGCCCATGTAAATATTTCAGTTAAGCGTTGCTTCAGATGATCAATGCCCCAGACCTTTCCGCAGTACACTTTTGACTTGAAAAATCCGCCAAAGAAACACACCTCGAGATTAAGGTTTTGAGGATTCTTGAAACCACTTCCAGATATGCCAGTCACTCAAGTAAAAAAAAATTATGTATCATCCAAAAATAAATGCAGCATGACCACATGGTGAGATTGTAATTCATTGTGCAAGAACATCTCTGTAAGAGTTTGACCGATCAGATGTAGCTGCAGCATTCATTGGTCAACTAACACTTGCGGTTTATTATTCAAGTGTTGAATTTATATAAAAGAAGAATGGCCCTAAAATATGTAATCTCAAAATAAAACATATATCATAACCCTGTTCATCTCATAGGGGAGTTTTCAGTGGGTTGGTTAGGAAAAGGGACCTCTTGTTTTGCCCATTCCCCTATTCCATATATCTCTAGACTTAATGCACAACCTTATATTAGTCTTTGTTAGTTAGAATTATTCCATTAGAGGTTTGCAAAGCTTTGATATTATTGATAAATGTATTATATTTGGAAGAAGCTATAGGAAAGGTCGATATAAACATATAAAATGAATGACCCTATGGCTTTTATGTTTCTCACCTTTCCTGTACCTTCTTCCAAATATAATACTATTACCTCAAAAAGCAAAAAGAGGTTTTCCTTAAAGAGATATAATATTGATAACATTATGGCTGTTGAAAATGCTACAATGTGCCTAAAATATGTTGATATATTTAAAACAATTATTGTGGGGTAGAGTAAACAGGCTCTACTTATTAATTATAGCTATATTGAACAGAAAATAAGCCACACTTATTTTACCAAAAATATCCTTAACAAAACCTTTCTACACCCCTGGATAATACATAAAAAAAAGTGTTCTCTTTGAAGACTGAAGATAGGTTACTTTTAAAAAAAAATTATAATCACCACAAAACCGCCTAACATTGCCAAGATAAACTATTGTTGCATGACATGTTGAAGAACTTACATTTATACTTGATAAGTTTTAGGACTAGGTTTCAAAACTAGTAATCTAATATTTTTACACTAATGCATTACTCATTTTATTTAAAATCATAGTTTTGACATATTTAACTAGGGCATGATTGGATTTGATAGTTTTCAAAATTTGTGAATATTATTTGATTAGATTCAAACTCAAAAAATGCTTCAGAGATGTCTAAATTCCATTATTAAATAACCCTTGTAGTTACAACATCAAAATAAATAGTTTATGCATAAAGAATTATTTATTTAAAAACATGAATGCAAACAATGTTAAATACCCTAAACTTTCCAATTCGTAGTAGTTTGTGAGTTTTCAAAAATTTAAGTTATGTCTGGTTTTAGTGGTAGTTCGAAATCACCTTGAAGAATAATTATTTTACAAGACTTGGGACATTTAAGTACTCAGAATTCTTGGTTTTATTTGGAAAATTCTGAGTTTAATTAATTTAATTCAATTCAAAGATATTTTTGATGGTAAATTTTCCTTATATATTTATTTTTGTCTGTTTGAAAGAAATATAACTTGTATAGCTTCATTAATTTTATTTTAAAACCCGAATTTGTAACTTGACCACTCCTCATCTTCCCCCCCTCCCCCTTTCCCAAAATGTTATTCTAAAACATCATGTGTGTGCTTATGGTTTATGTATGAATTTATTACTAAAATTAATTTGAGATATTTCCAGTTCAATATAAAAAAACTTTTTATGTTTTCATCCAAACTCAACATGAGGTGAAAAATGACTACTCGTACACCTATACCAATTAGTGATCAAGTTTTTTGTTTTGAGAAATATGATTGTTTTCGTCTTTCTGTAATTGTTATGATGATGATGTAATAGGGGTAGGCTAGTTTTAAAATCCTGTATTAAATTCATTGTGTATTTTTATCAAACAACATTTCAACTAAGAACTGTAAAGCTGTTCTTAACAATGTCACCTACTTGTGACATAGCGTCAAGTCAAGCTCAGATTTCCCGTGTTAATATGTGTGTGTGTGTGTGTGTGTGTGTGTGTGTGTGTGTGTGTGTGTGTGTGTAAATAACTAACTAAATATATAGTTTATTTTAATCTACAGCGTGGGCTATTTGGTATATTCATGAAATTTACCAGTAGGAATCTTCCTACAAGAATGTAGATTAAAAAGGTATGTGAAGCATATGTCTAGAAAGTACCTAACTTTGAAATGCAGGTCAATGATGTTCATGTTCAAATAGAAAAGTGAGTGTTTATACTCGTCAGCAGAAGTTTTTTTCAGGTAAACAAATTTTTCAAGTTTAACTAGTCAATATCTTCCCTTTATTTCTTTTTAATACAATGACACATTTAGTGTGGTTGTGCTTAACCCCATACTTATATAGAAGCAAACTCAGCCATTACTAAAAATAAATATATTATCTGCTTATATTCTGTATATTATTTTAAAGCTTTTAAGTTTTGAATTTAAAATACTTTCAAGAAATAATGTTTAGGTAAAGTTGATTTAAAACTACCTTAAGTTACCTTATTAAGAGATGTGTGGTGCCATATTTCAAAGTAGTCAGCAAGCAAGTTTCTAAACTTGTTACTTTTTTAGCATTGCATCTCACTACCCATTCTGGCTCTATGCCAATTACCTCAACTACCCACAAAATTTTACATAATTGGTCAATAAATATTTTATAAAAGTTGGGTCAAAAAAAAAGTTAATGAAATACCTCAGAGGCCAGTTAAGGAGATTTACAGAATACTTTTTAGTACATTCTGAAGAACAATTATTTTGTAGATATTATAAGGACATATTTCTTATAATAATGTGCGAGGGGGCAAGATGATATGGGCGGTATTTTACCGCTGATGGGCAAGATATATTGGTAGCCCTGGTTTCTGTCTACTGATCGCAACATGGTTACTGTGCTAAGATCTTTGTTGGTCTGTTTTGTTTATTTTACATTTAAAGAAGTGAAACCAAGAATTTTGTTTCTGGTTGTAATATAATAAGTACAGTTGTAACAGCCCTAACATTAGTCTCATTCTTGCATACAGCCTTGTCTTAGATGGCCAGCTGATACAACAAAATACTTTTGCAACATTCTCAAAAGATCCAGTTTATAAACCTAACTTTATATGATTAGGAGTGTATATATTTTTTCTTTTAGTCTTAAAAAACATTAATATAAGCATATATAACACTTTTTAGGCCTATTCAGATATTTAGTTAAAAATTGTTTATTAGGTACCTATAACATTTTCATTCACAATGATTAATTCCAATCTTACAAAAGTTTTTAAAAACACACACCAGTCACATTTAATCAAATGGTTCTTGAAGTGCGCAAATAATAATTATTAAAATGTTACTTTTTTATGCATATAAAATTTAAAATATATTCATCAAATATATAAAATTTGAGTTCAGAAAAATATTTCTACATTTCTTTCCAAATAAATATAGTAACCAAGTTATTGTTGTTCAGCAATTAAAGTAACTTATTGTATTCACAATGCAAAAACTTAATGAAAACTATAAAGGGGAAAGGAATGCAACTTCTCATAAAGATACAATGAAAAAAATTGTGCCAAAAGGCTGCTGTATTTAATAAAAATTGTTAAGGTGATAGAAGGGCAAGGCTTACACATCTGCCATAAACATGTAGGGCTCAAAGTTCATACACAATAATGGTGAAATAGTAAAACAACCAACACTCTCAACAACAACAAAATTCATACAAGAGATCTATGATAAAATCTATACTTAACCAACATTGTTTCTTTTCACATATTTACATGAAAACTAGTGCTAAAATAAATATATCTTGATCTATACTATACAAATACATCTTCAATGCCATTTTATAAAAATAAACACCAAAAGCAATATACATGTTGAAAGAGGCTTAAAATTGCCTAAGTTTTTATTCCTAGAGATGTAGAGATATCTCATTTTACCAGAAAATATAGTCATGATGATGATCTCATAATTTATGTTCTGATACAAAAAAAATTAATGATTTGTTTGAATTAGTACATCCTGTCATGGGCCACACAACAAAGGCTGGATCTGACCAAAACTTTCCCAATGTACTTTACTTATGCCAACACTTTGGTAAAATATTTTACAAATTAGTAATTTATTGCCAATTAATTTCTTTCTCACTAAAATGAATGGTTGGTCGTGACCAAAGTATCTTTTGTGAAATCCCTAAGCCTTAGATCAAATTTATATTTTATAGTTCACATGTATAAGCTTATTTTACTCACAAACCTTATAGCTAGGGTTATACGATTTCTCAAAAAATTTGAGTTCAAGTCAAGTTTTAGCAGTTGTGCAAACTAGACTTGAAGATTTTAACAAAACTCAAAAATCTTTGAATACTTGGAACCTTCGATTTTAGCTAAACAAATTTGAAGAGTAATTAATTTGATTCAATTAAAAGATAATAATTAATAGCAAATAGAGTCCCTCAATATTTCTTTATGCCTAATTAAAATAAAAAAAATACTCGCACAACTGTATTGAATTTATTTAGAAATCCAAATTTTTGTGATCATACATTTTATGACAAAAAATTTCATTCTTAAAAAATCTACATTTGTGCTTATGTTCTATTACAAAAGCTCAACTTTAAATATTCCTAGTACAAACATTTATCCATATTACTCGAACTCGAAATAAACGTGATGATTTAATTCACACTTGAAGTCATAAATACCGACTCGAACACCCTTACCTAAAATCATGTTTTGCTATCATTACCGGTACACTTCTAGTTCATTTAAAATGTATCAAACACAGAAGTCGTGATTACTTGCAGCGAGTTTATCTTCAGTCGCTAGAATATTTATCTTCTTAGTTTTCTGAGGAGAAAAGCATAGGAAGGTTTAATAAATATTTTGAATTAAACATTATTAAAAAAATAATTCTCGACAAAAAGAATAGTATTCAGATAAAACATGTTATAACTTGAGAAAAGCATAATTTAAGTGTGTCAAAATAAAAGTTACATGGGTAATTAAACCAAAATTATTATTTAGAGTTGGATTGAGTCCACCATTTTACTAATCCAAATCTTCATTTTACTTTCAAATTTGAATCTTGGAAATAATTATGAACCTCAGAAGAAATATAAATATAACAGAATTATACAAAAAAGAAATAGTGAATAAATGTTTGCAACATTCTTTACAGAGATGGTCGAATCCTGTATTTCTCAAATGCAAATCTCATATCTGAATCTTGATGAATTTTGAATCCAAATTTGAATACTCAAATCCTTAAATATGTTTTATTCCAAAGTGAAAATATTTAAAATTGAACCTAAAACATGTTTAACCATCGAGTGGGCGCGGCGCGCTGGGGTATAAAGTACCCCAATCTTATATTTATTGGTGTTGTAGGTAGCACTGTCAATCTCCCAAAGAGCCTGTTAATTTTTCTATTCCTTCATTGGGATCTTGACTGACTTTTGGTATAGTTGGAATGTAATTATTTTATTTTACTGTCTATACAATAGATATATTTGAGGCAAGCTCATTATTGGGGTATGAAATACCCCACGCGCCCACTCATGCAGCACATTGTTTAGTCACTTACAGTCTAGCTACTATTTGCATATTTGGTTTTTGTTCACTTATTGAATCAAATGTCTTGGGTTTTATTCTCTGTGGGGCTATAAAGGTATCATTAGTGAATTTACAGTCTGAGTTCTGAGTGTTTTATACACCTACATTTGGAGCGTTGGGTTGTATGTAGCAGTAATTTGGACTTTCAAGAATATGGAAAGTAGAAACTTCGAGTGCTTTGAAATGTACTACTGGAGAAGAATTGAAAAAATGTCAGGTGTACCCACAGGGTGACAAATGAAGTCCTAAGAAGAGTGGATGAGAAGAGAGCCATTTTGAGTATGATTTTTCGAAACAGAGCTAACTGGAGTAGACACATTCTTGAGAGGAACTGTCTTCTGCATGACATTGAAAGAAAGATTCAATATTAGATGACTTGAAGGAAGGAATACACTTCTGCGAACTGAAGGAGGCGGCGGAGAACAGGGCGCATTGTGGTGTAAGTTCAATGACAAGAGGAATAAATCTGTCAGACACCTGATTATAATAGAAATAAGTTAGTTTGTAAGTATTCTGATAATATAACAAATTGGTTTTAGAAAATGTATATAGTGCTCATTATAAAACAAATAAAATAATTTTCTCTATTCTAGATTATGCCTCCCGCAGAAGTTGAAGTATTGCAGAAATTTTCAGGCGAGGACTGATAATTTTTCCTAGCTAAAAAATATTTTTTTTTCCTCTATAAACGTTTGTATTACATGTGTAGTTACGTGACATAAGCCGTCTTTTGTTTGTGATACATATATCCCTTTTAGCAAAAGTTCCGTGTTATATCCTATAGCTTTGTCTATTTACACTCACAACAATAAAAATTCCTTGTAAATTTTTGTTTTTGGGATGTGTCTAAATTAGCGTTAGTTGAAAGAAAACAAAAAAAGTCTTTAATTAAGTATTAATAGTTTAGTGAAAATTGACTTGGGTATAAAGTACCCCATGTGCCCGATTGTGTAAAATATATTGGCGCGCCCAGTCAAGGGTTAAGAGGCCGGTCAACACTTGTTTACATGGTAAAACTAAATAAAAGATTGTGACAAAACTGTTCTATGGATTTGAAATCGGCTT
>CABFVX010005650.1:31804-48590 GCA_902151425.1 Timema shepardi | reverse complement strand
AAAACATATGTTTTACCCCTGTACGGCTATATATATTGTGCAATGATGACACTGTCACTTGACCTTGATTTGACTTCTCCATGTTTCCACCCCAATTTGTGTGCGTGCGCATATCAACAGGGCCACAAACATTAATTACTTCACTTCTACAACAAACTTAAAACTTGTGATGGCGAAACTCAATCCCAATGCGATTTGGAATTTAAAAAAATCAAGAACGTGATTCGTCACAGACGCAACAAACAAGAACAAGTTCAAGTTCAACACTGTCAGTGTCACGAGATGAAACAAGAATCCTGGAAGCTCAGGTACAGTCTATTTCCTCTTCTCATGGTAATAATGACATAGGATCATATATTGGTGCGACACCATTATTAACAATGGTAGGCAAGAGTAATGTTCTGCAAAATGTGTGGAAACCTGATTACAAATATAATTGTGTGTGGCAATTTCAAACGCAGATTTCAATTGAAATTGTTAAACATGTTTGATTGAGGTTCTTACTCGGAAATTAAAGAGAGTGCCTTGTGTAAGTACTGTGTACTCTTTTTAGATCCAGAATGGGTCTCTGGGCTTTGTAAGAAATTTAAGGATGCGTTAGAATTATTTCACAACCATGAAAAGAGTAGTTACCATAAATATTGCATCTTTAATGCTAAAAACATGCTTGCCATTATTTAAAATAACCAGGAGAGTGTTAGTTTCCAAGAAAATATCCAATGGAAAAAGGATGCAGCAAAAACCAGGATGGACTAATCCCTATTATACAAACGATACGTTTTTGTGGTAGGTAGCAACTTCTGTTAAGGGGGCATAGTGATTCGGGTTGGATTATGTGGGAAGAAACTGAACAAAACGATGGACATTTTCACACCCTTTGCGATACAGAGCAAACCGTGGTGACAATCAGTTGAAAGAACTTACAAGTAGTGGCAATGCGATGCATACTAGTTCTGTCATTCAAAATGAAATACTACAAATATTCGGAGGTCTAATCCAAGAAAACATCAGTAAAAATGTTTACAAAACCTCGTTACTGCTATCAAACAAATAAATGATGTTATTACTGTGTTGAAGATGATAAGCGAAAATGATTAATGTAAATTTCACGTGATTTATGAGGAAAAAAAACAGCTTGACATATCATTGGATATGGAAGAACATATCTCTAGAATATCCGGAATCCAAAGGAACATACAGAGCGTTCCTTTCAAATCTGCAGAAGAATACTACAGAAGAGTGGTATTTGTATCTTACATAGAGGACCTACTCTCAGAATCGGATGATACTTTGTCACACAAAGAAACAGTAATGTCCTTAAGACATTTACTGCCATGCAACGTTACTGCAACCAATTTCGTGTATTGAGCCAGCATTTTTATTCTATGAAGATGATTTGCCTGGATTTGATAACGTTGTTGAAGAAAAGTGGGGGTTGTGGAAAACAAGGTGGGGTTAAGTTGAAGCTAATATGTGACCTTCAACTGCTATGAATACTTTGTTAAAGTGCCACTAGGACGTTTATCTCAATATTCACCAGCTGATTGCAATACTGGCTGTGCTCCCAGTTTATATTGCAACTGATGAACTAAGTTTTTCAACTTTAAGGAGATTGTGGACATATTTGAGAAGTACTATTTCGGAATCTTGACCTTTTGGTCTTGCTCTACTTTATGTCCACAGATACATTTCAATTTACGATTATATGATGATTTATAAGTTTGCAAATAGTGTAAAAGAAGAAATCTCAATTTTGTTCTGTGATGAAAATTATGTAAAGCATCGAACAAAATTCAAAATGTACATATATTTAATTTTTATATACATTGAACAATAATGTATAACTGCATGTGTACATTTTCTTTCATTGTAGTTCTGTGCCTAATTAAAGTTTCCCATAGGATTAAAAGTGTTTGTTTACCTGAACAATTATAATATTTGAGAAGGTTTTAAATACGTAGCTAGGTGGTTTAATCAATGCTGAATTAATAAATTCACATTTATGAATGTTTTAATGCCTAGGCTGCTAGGATTAGGCACCTAGCTTAAATAAATGCTAAATAAATAAATAAGTACTTGCTAATGTTTTAAAATCTGGTTCCTGAAGGGACTTTACTAAATATTTCAGCTCAAATGACTTTAAAATAATTATTCACTATGGTCCTTGGAAGGCCATAAACAGAATTATAACATTATCCAGAGAGGAGATGACATGAATATTACATCTAATTTACAGCATATTATATGCAAATTAGAAGTTACGAATGGTTTCTTCAATTGAAACTTCCTAAAGTTTACTAGCGTATTACAAACTAGATATTTTCCTGATGGAAAAATATTTCACAAACTACATAAGATATAACTTATATGTGAAACATTCAAAATTTCAATACGTACGTTATAGAAAAAAAACTAAGATAAAGGTTTGTTCCTTCACAAAAAACATTTTAACAGTTTACTAATATTTTAAAAAAACATGATTTTAACATAAAACAAGGATTTTTTCTGATGGAAAAATTCTATATTTTACTCTAACATTAAAAACAAAGAAAAGTTACAATATATGTGTTGCTTACATTTTAGGATATTACTGCCAACGTAGTGTTTCCAATCAAGTTGTCATCGAAAGCTTTGGGCTGACCGTGCGCGTGTCTTCTGTCGTTCTGTAGTTTTATGCCATTTGTATTTGTATCTGTGTCGCTGTCTCTCAGCGGGCTTTATATAGTGCTAAAACCCTATGAGATGATAACAAGAAAGAGGGGTGGGTGTCGACGTGGAAGGAGGAAGTGGAGTCTTTTTTCTTTCTATCACACCGGCAGTAGAATGTTCTGGGCTACTGTAGATTCATCTTTCTTCTCTAGGGAAGGTTTTCTGAATGCGTCCCATCTTGTGACGTCACTCGGGCCTGGTCTGTTTCCATGGCTTCGCTGTCTACAACCTGGTTCAGTTCGTCAGCGCCGACCACGCCACGTGGAGTAGAAGTAAAAAATTGTATTTGAGTGGAACGTGTAGCAGCCGGAGTGAGTCTATTCATTTATAGTATATTGAAATCGTATATATTAGGAAATGTATTAGAAATAGGAAATTAATATATGTTATTGAAATGTTTCTGGGTATTATATTAGGATATAAATTATTTTAGAACTTATGTAGCCTAGCAATTGCTACATACTTCTGCCCCTTGCTGGGCTGTGGAACTGGTTCTAATCCTTACTTGGGGAGTGGAGGTATAATGCCCTTTTCCTGCACAGGGAAGAACGACGCCTATCTCAACTCGAGACGACTGCGGACGATAATTTGCTCCTACCACTCTCATCATAGGGTGTAGTTCTATGTGATCTCTTCAACCCATCGACCTGTTATGCCCAACTGGCCATTTGGCCAAACCAGTGACCCATCAGCAGCAAGATTATCGCATCCGTCGTGGCATCACTGTCGTATCCCTCTTCTGGCACACATCAGGCTCCATATGGATTTCTTCTTGAAGACACATTGAGACTCTGTAAGACATAGACCGGGGGGGGGGGGNNCCGGGGGGGGGGGGACATACTATCAGAGGGAGACCCCTAGGACTGGACACACACAAAAAAAAACACGGAAAATAGTTCCACACTTCGCTTCTTAAGACTTTATACAATTTAGAGGCATCCATTGAATGTCCAAACGCACTGCATTTAAGGTAGCATTATTAGAAAACGTCAACCCGAAAATCATCTAGACACAGATATTCACAATTGCACATAAATCAACATTATGTTGTAACTTTTTTCAAGACACTGAATTTTACTACTCTCGTATTAGGGAAATTTGCTCTTTTCCAGGAAACTTCATTTTTCCTGGAAATTTATCTCAACCTTTGGATTTCTTTATTACGGGGTTGGAATTAAAAATTATATAATATATATTTACCAAACGATGAATCTTTATTCTACTTCTACACAAAACACATTGTAGTAGAAAACTACTAGATACATACATGTGCGATTGTCGTAAACTTAATACAAGATATTTACAATTACACTCTAAGGCAATTTTTTTGGGTGGGAGACACGGGCTCTTCTTTGTTAAGGAAGCTCAGTTTCATCTTGAGGGAGGATGGTTACTGGAGCTAGGAACTTTTCCACCTGCCATGGACCATCCCACTTCCGACACAATTTGGCCGAGGTTCTGTTGGCTGCGGAGTTCTGGGGGAAGGTTCTACAAAATACACTATTCCAAATAACATAAGGAACAGGGAGCCTACCACGGATATACGCCATTGATAATCTATTACTAGCTAACCTAAGATTATCAAACGCACGAAGAAACCTATTAGCGTGGGAACATATTTCAGATTCTAACCCAAGCGATCCAATATCCCAAATCGCAAGCAACAGACGATTAAGCTCACGCCCCAATAGCACTGGCGTGGGAGAAGCACCAGTGGATATATGACACGCAGAATTGAAGGTAATATTCAAATATCTAGCTCTTGGTCCCATTTATTTTGAGCTGGATTATGAAAAATGGTGAGCGCCTCTCCAAGATTCTTGTTGAAACGCTCTACATGATTAGGCCCAGAAGGATACGGGCTGGTGGTGATATGTTTGATAACCCCCTTAAAGCACATTTCTTTGAAAGTAAAGACCAAAAACAAGGTCCATTGTCACTCACAATGACACGAGGAGCGCCAAGAAATGCCCACACTCGTCTGCACAAAGCATTAGCAGTCGTGGTAGCGTTCATGTTACAGAGCGGGATCAAAAGAACAAATTTGGAGAGTTCATCCACTAACACAAGAATACATAAGTTTCTCAACGAGGAGGGGGTGATGAGCCCTACATAATCAATGAAAACCCTATCTCAGGACCGAATGTAACCCAACTATGAAATAGTTTAGCCTTCTGACAATCTCCGAAGTGGCTACCCACAGCTTTAAAACGTTGCATAAATTGGGCCAGAAGAACTCTCTAGAAATGTTGTGTAAAGTTTTCAAAATACCCAAATGACCACCAATGATAGAATCATGAAAGATTTCATTAACATTGGCCAAACAGTGGCAGGGGCAACCATTCTCTTTTTTTTCTTAGCATTGATAACCACCAGGAGTTCCTTATGAATAGCATATGATCTTACTTTATCTTCATTCATAAACTTATTCTTGATACCGCCACACCAAGGGTAATTGTTTTGATGATCTAAAATTGACACAAAGGATTCAGGAATGGATCTACTAATGACTACAGGAGGTATCTTCTCTTCCCACTCAATAGGATTAAGATCTTCTGCCATGGGAGTCAAAGCATCGACAGTCACATTATGTCTACCAGGCACATGTTTAGCCGAGCACTTAAATAGAGATAATTTAAAGACCCATCTGCCAATTCTACCTAACTGTTTAGGATGACGCAACATCCAAGCAAGGGCCATATTATCAGTATATAACTCAAACTCTCTTTGTTCAAGATAGTTGGAGAACTCCTCGACACCAAATATGTAGGAAAGCTATTCCTTTTCATAGGTGCTGTAACTCCTTTCAGCGTCCATGTAAATATTCAATCACATATTCTCAGTAGTCACTGTCTCCCAGTCTGGGGGGACAGTTTCAACGCATTGTTGCGTTATTATTACATACGAAAATAATCTAATTTCTTGTAACCAATTATGCATCGTAATCTCAACCTTCTTATACAAGAAACAATATTCATACAACCTGTTTTCTAAGTTATGTAAGCATCTCCCTTGTCTTAGTCAATAGTTAGATAAATGTAATTAGGGCCAAGAGGTTTCAACGACGCCACTTCAGCAGAGCACTGCAAGTCTTACTAGTAGTACCTAGCTCCCTCAATATTATTATCGTTACTAAATAATTACTAGTAGTTATGTGAACATTAGACCTAGCTCCTTCCATATTATTATCGTTACTAAATAATTACTAGTAGTTATGTGAACATTAGACCTAGCTCCTTCCATATTCTTATCGTTACTAAATAATTACTAGTGGTTCTGTGAATAGTAGATCTCACTCCCTCCATATTCTTATCGTTACTAAATAATTACTAGTAGTTCTGTGAACATTAGACCTAGCTCCTTCCATATTCTTATCGTTACTAAATAATTACTAGTGGTTCTGTGAATAGTAGACCTCACTCCCTCCATATTCTTATCGTTACTAAATAATTAATAGTGGTTCTGTGAATAGTAGATCTTACTCCCTCCATATTCTTATCGTTACTAAATAATTACTAATAGTTCTGTGAACATTAGACCTAGCTCCTTCCATATTCTTATCGTTACTAAATAATTATTAGTAGTTATGTGAACATTAGACCTAGCTCCTTCCATATTCTTATCGTTACTAAATAATTACTAGTAGTTATGTGAACATTAGACCTAGCTCCTTCCATATTCTTATCTTTACTAAATAATTACTAGTAGTTATGTGAACATTAGACCTAGCTCCTTCCATATTCTTATCGTTACTAAATAATTACTAGTAGTTCTGTGAATAGTAGATCTCACTCCCTCCATATTATTATCGTTACTAAATAATTACTAATAGTTCTGTAAAGAGTAGACCTAGCTTTCTCTATGTTATTATCTTTTCAACCGTCTTACGTTTCACATGCGGTGGGCTCTAATTTAATTGAATGATGCTTGTAGAATTCAATGTGAATTATTATTTAGGATAAATATAAAAAAAGATTTTATAGAGTGATAAAGAACTTTAATGTTTAATAAAGAGGCTAATTGAAATGGAAATTGTCAATTTAACATTACTTAATTCATTTCAATTAGCCTCTTTATTAAACATTAAAGTTCTTTATCACTCTATAAAATCCTTTTTTTATATTTATCCTAAATAATAATTCACATTGAATTCTACAAGCATTGTGTATTTGCTTCCTTATTACCATTTCATCATGTATTTTAAGAATCTTAATTGAATGAGTTTATTTTATTTACTCGAACCATTGAAATTTATCTTTGAATAGTATTTTAACATTGTATCATGTGTCCACGGGCATTAGTACAGTAGTCTATCACCTTAGCTAAGCCAGTAGCGTGTTTGCTTACTGAGTTAAGGTTCCCGGGTTCTCTTCCCGCCATTGCCAACATATTTATCATCGGTGAAATGTTGGTATCCTCTTATGTAGTGAGAATTAACTCTGACGCCAGGATTTTTTTAAATAGTTAAGTTAGTTTATAAGTCTTGTGCGAATATATTCAATTGGGTCAGAAAATGCACATAAATTATCTCAAATAAATGAATAATAAAATGGTCAGTACATTATATGAACCAAGATTCCTTAATCTCTCAGACACGTCTTTAATACTAAACATCAGATACAAAACAAATAATACTCTAATTAACGGATTTATAGAAAACATTGTCATATCTAGCAATGTTTAAAATAACTGCTATACCACGTACGACTCGTCAAAATTTGAGTATGAATCATTACATAATATATAATTGATTATACTCATTTGTGTAAACATATTTACAGTACTTGTTAACGCTACGTATTTTGTTAGTGTTGACCTATTCATATGATTTAATTTTTTCTGCGGCTTGACTAATATTGCATATCAAATAAAAAAAACACATCAAATATGCCCCAGGAGTGATTTTTAGTGGACGTATTTTCCCGCCGCGGCGTCCATAAATAGTTTCATACCTTTTACGACACGGTAGCAGCATCAAAGGAGGGTCTAGAGGGGTGGTGGTCCCCACTACCCTTCCACTTTTCCACCAAACCAACTCGAGACCTTTGGACTGACTTGCGACATCAGATCAAGTCGTAAAACATTCTTCAAATCAGACAAAATTGAAAAACATTTCTTTTTTCTTATTCACTTTTATGTGTAGTTTTTCTCTCTCTTTTTTCTTGTTGCTTATAGCATAACTCAGTTGATGCTTATTGGTTTGTCTGATCCTCTTCTAAGTACATCTATGAATACATCTTTGAGATACACTCACACTCGGGTGGTAGAAGGAGAAGAGGCTTCAATAAATACAATAAATATATATACACTAAAATTACAATAAATGGTTGACTCTAGTAATAAACTAATTAATTAGAACATAATTTTTCGAGTTTTCATGTGCGCCAATTCGTCGAACAGATCTGACAAGTGTGTTAACTTTAAAAGTTTGTTATCTATAGATAAAATTGCTAGTGAGCTTATTCTTTCATTCGTCATAGTTGATCTTAAATATGTTTTGATGAGCTTTAACTTGGAACACAGAAACTGGAGTCGTTATTCAAATTTGTATTGCTATCCATCTGTTCGAAAAAAATCACTTAAATGGTTTTGAATTATAAAATTCCTTAAATGAATGAGTGTCTGTGCTTCAAATAAAACAACTCATCATACATATATCTAGCATTAATACCGCTTTCTGTTCCATGACTTAAATGCTTTTCTAAACTTAAGCAATGTAGGACACCATTTTAGACCATACAGAATAGACCAAATCTAGTTGTGATCTTTTAATTGTTGAAATATTTCCTTTAACAGAGAACGTACCTATATCTATAACCAGGTAAAAAAATACACTTTGAAATCTAGTTTTGGATCGTTTATCGGCTCATCTTGTGCCTCATAATCAAAAAATCAATTAGAAAAACCGTTTATTATTTTTATTTTTTATTAAGAATTCTTTCCGGCGCACTATAGTTAGGATACGGGTAGGGTTGCCATATTTTCAAAATGAAAAAAACGGGACACATGTATGTAGTAGGCATGTATAAATATATAATAGCCACACAAATTACTAAAAACTGATTACATTCGTTAAAACATTCTAAATGACAATAATCTACTATAAAATTTATTACACAAAGGCCCGTTCCAATCTTAAATTGCAGTACAGTTCTTAGAAACTCCCACTTTTTCATGGAAAATAAGTGACTAAATTTTACTAAAAAATTGTCAAATAATATTTAACTTATTTTAAAAGTATGATTAAATAATAAATTAGGATTGCATAATTTATGAATTAACTTACTTGACGGAGAAAATATTTTTTTAAAGTTATGGGCACTCTTTTGTGCATCCAAATCAGCCTTTATACCGGATTTTTTAAAAATGTAATTACATATTTTTTATCCTGCCGCTTAGACTGATGTGAAAAGAGAAATGACGGTGAATTAGGTTGTTTGATATTGTATTTTAAGTTTTAATTCTACATATTTTTACATATTTTACTGAATTCTACATTTTCGAAGATACCACAGAAAATTACAGATATTGGGTGTTTTATTAGCGTAGAATTATTTTTATATCTTTCTTGGGGAAAATATTTTGGAATGATATGCCACTAATTCTCAGACAGCCTGTACTTTCATAAAGGAATCTATCAATTAAAGCAGGGGTATTAAACACGTGGTCCACGGGCCACTTGCGGTCCAAGGTTAAAGGTTTTTGTGGCCCACTGGTTCATGAAATATATATAAAATGATTTCAAGATAAAATAAACGACATATATATATATATTAAATAATCAACTAATAAATACATATTTACGCTATTTTATAAATAATTTTTTGTTACTATATGAAGATTACGCTTTTATATAAATGTACTTTGAACCGGCAAGTGACAACTCTAGTAAACAAGACAAATTGCGCTACCTCCTGCTATGAAACAACAGAGAACATACTTCACGAGAAATCCTAATTCCTAGTGTGAGTATAAGAATGAACTATATTAATATTTTAATATTTATTAGATCCTAATATTGTCGGTACAATATTGCGGCGCTCGGGCAACAAGAAACAGTAACTTTGGCCCTTGGACATAAAAATGTTGAAGAGCCCCGCATTAAAGGAATGGCAATAAGTGTAGTCCAAGTCAGTTATTCTGGCTCGTCAGAGAGGATTACAGTTACCGTAACGCAACTTTGTGTCTGACGTTTCTCGCGCTGTGAAGGGGCTATGTCTCAGTAGCACGTCTTTTGCGCGGCGTGTCAGTTTGTAAACGCCAGCAGACGAGTGGTGAAAACAATAATTCTTGGATATTATTAGCTCAATTTTCCTTTGTTCTTTGGTCGGGAGAAGAAACAGATATAAAGTGGCAAAGCAAAGAACAAATGACAAAAATGGAACCCGAAATCAACCAAGCAAATGTAATCTGAAGACTGTCGCAATAATACACATGGTGTTTGAATGGACTTTTTAAAAGAAAATTAGACCAACGATATATATAGGTGTATGTGTAATATTAATACTGGTTATTATGTTGAGATCAAATATTTAGCCTCGGACCGAAAAAATAAATTCTAGGAAACTGACTTTGAAATGTATGAAGGAGTTTGACGTTCACTCGTTTTCGAAGAGCCGGCAACAATGGGGCTGGGGGGGTATCTTTGAAAGTTTGTTGTATTTGTATTACTTCAAAAGTCAGATATATAATGCAATTTATGTCAAGTCTTTAATTAATTGGAAACTTAAGTGGTGTAGGGTTCATAGACCCGTTGATTTAAGTGGTGAAAAACGATTAACTAATTATGTTATTCAAATCGTTAAAAAAATTGTACTTGTGTTTAATTAAAAATATTTTTTTTATTACTTCAATTGGAAAATATCAGCCATAAAATATAGTTTTCTCGTAATATTATACGTGTTATTAACATGGGGAAAATTTTATTCAATGTTCCATATTTTCATATTAATTATTACATATTTTACTACATATTGTAACGAGATTAGTGTTCAACTGTCAGCATTGTGAGTTCGCAACGTTTTTAATTTTTCTACACGTGCTCTCTTGATCTCTTTACAACCTTGTTTAACAGATATGTAGCCAGCTTCACTACCAAGGGGATTAGAGGAGACAGTCGTAGTGGGGTGTGATTGAAAGAAAAGGAACACTTTTAGAAGAGTCTGGGATCTTTTTCTTTGAATCCTGTAACGTAGTCAAGAAAACGTTCTTCCAGACTCTCACCTGTGACCCCTATATATACACGCTTGGCGATAGATAGGGAATCACCAGTTCTAGACGTGGTTTTAAAATTAGTGGACCGGTGCGTCTGGATAGGAATAGCATGCCCGGGAGTGGATTGGTGTGTCCGGGAGTGGGATGGTGTGTCCGGAAGTGAGCTAGTATGCCCGGGAGTGGGCTAGTGTGTCCAAAAGTGAGTTACTGTGTTCTGGAGTGAGCTAGTGTCCGGGACTGAGCAAGTGTGTCCAAGAGTGAGATACTGTGTTCCGGAGTGATTTAATGTGTCCGGGAGTGGGCTAGTGTGTTTAAGAGTGAGCTAGTGTGTCCGGAACTGAGTCAGCGTGTCCAAGAGTGAGCTACTGTGTTCCGGAGTGGGTTAGTGTGTCCGGGAGTGGGCTAGTGTCTCCAAGAGTGAGCTAGTGTGTCCGGTAGAGAGCTAGTGACTCCGGGACGGAGCTAGTGTGTCCGGGACAGGACCAGTGTGCCCAAGAGTGAGCTACTGTGTTCCGGAGTGAGTTAGTGTGTCCGGGAGTGGGCTAGTGTGCCCAAGAGTGAGCTAGTGTGTCCGGAAGGGAGCTAGTGTGTCCGGGAGGGAGCTAGTGTGCCCAAGAGTGAGCTACTGTGTTCCGGAGTGAGTTAGTATGTCCGGGAGTGGGCTAGTACGTCCAAGAGTGAGCTAGTGTGTCCGGGAGTGAGCTAGTGTGTCCGGGACTGAGCCAATGTGTCCAAGAGTTAGCTATTTGGTTCCGGAGTGTGTAAGTGTGTCCAGGAGTGAGCTAGTGTTTCCAAGAGTGAGCTAGTGATTCCGGAGCTAGTGTGTTCAGGAGGGAGCTAGTGTGTCCGGGAGTGAGATACTGTGTTCCGGAGTGAGTTAATGTGTCCGGGAGTGGACTAGTGTGTCCGGGAATGGGCTAGTGTGTCTGGGAGTGAGATAGTGTGTCCTGGACTGAGCCGTGTGTCCAAGAGTGAGCTACGGTGTCCGGAAGGGAGCTAGTGTGTCCATGAGTGAGCTAGTGTGTCCGGAAGAGAGCTAGTGTGTCCAAGAGTGGGCTAGTGTGTCCGGAAGGGAGCTAGTGTGTCCAAGAGTGAGCTACGGTGTCCGGAAGGGAGCTAGTGTCCAAGAGTGAGCTAGTGTGTCCGGAAGTGAGCTAGTGTGTCCAAGAGTGAGCTACGGTGTCCGGAAGGGAGCTAGTGTGTCCAAGAGTGAGCTAGTGTGTTCGGAAGTGAGCTAGTGTGTTCGGAAGTGAGCTAGTGTGTTCGGAAGTGAGCTAGTGTGTTCGGAAGTGAGCTAGTGTGTCCAAGATTGAACCAATGTGGTCCGGAGTGAGTTAGTGTGTCCGGGAATGGGCTAGTGTGTCCAAGAGTGAGCTAGTGTGTCCGGAAGGGAGCTAGTGTTAGTGTGTCCAAGAGTGGGCTAGTGTGTCCGGAAGGGAGCTAGTGTGTCCAAGAGTGAGCTACGGTGTCCGGAAGGGAGCTAGTGTGTCCGGAAGTGAGCTAGCGTGTTCAAGAGTGAGCTACGGTGTCCGGAAGGGAGCTAGTGTGTCCAAGAGTGAGCTAGTGTGTCCGGAAGTGATCTAGTGTGTCCAAGATTGAGCCAATGTGGTCTCGGAGTGAGTTAGTGTGTCCGGGAATGGGCTAGTGTGTCCAAGAGTGAGCTAGTGTGTCCGGAAGGGAGCTAGTGTGTCCAAGAGTAAGCTAGTGTGTTCCGGAGTGAGCTAGTGTGTCTGGAAGGGAGCTAGTGTGTCCAAGATTGAGCCAATGTGGTCCGGAGTGAGTTAGTGTGTCCGGGAATGGGCTAGTGTGTCCGGGAGGGAGCTAGTGTGTTCAAAAGTGAGCTACGGTGTTCTGGAGTGATCTAGTGTGTCCATGAATGAGATAGTGTGTCCAATAGTGGGCTAGTGTGTCCAAGTGTGGGCTAGTGTGTCCAAGAGTGAACTATGGTGTTCCGGAGTGAGCTAGTGTTGTCTGGAAGGGAGCTGGTGAGTCCAAGAGTGAACTTGTGTGTCCGGGACTGAGCCGTGTGTCCAAGAGTGAGCTACGGTGTTCCGGAGTGAATTACAGTGTCCAGAAGGGAGCTAGTGTTTCCAAGAGTGAACTTGTGTGTCTGGGACTGAGCCGTGTGTCCAAGAGTGAGCTACGGTGTTCCGGAATGAGTTACGGTGTCCAGAAGGGAGCTAGTGTTTCCAAGAGTGAACTTGTGTGTCTCGGACTGAGCCATGTGTCCAAGAGTGAGCTACGGTGTTCCGGAGTGAGCTCTGTGTGTCTGGAAGGGAGCTGGTGAGTCCAAGAGTGAACTTGTGTGTCCGGGACTGAGCCGTGTGTCCAAGAGTGAGCTACGGTGTTTCGGTGTGAGCTGGTGTGTCCAAGAGTGATCTAGTGTGTCCGGAAGGGAGCTGGTGAGTCCAAGAGTGAGCTACGGTGTTCCGGAGTGAGCTAGTGTGTCTGGAAGGCAGCTGGTGAGTCCAAGAGTGAGCTACGGTGTTCCGGAGTGAGCTAGTGTGTCCAAGAGTGAACTAGTGTGTCTGGGACTGAGCCGTGTGTCCAGGAGTGAGCTACGGTGTTCCGGAGTGAGCTAGTGTTGTCTGGAAGGGAGCTGGTGAGTCCAAGAGTGAACTTGTGTGTCCGGGACTGAGCCGTGTGTCCAAGAGTGAGCTACGGTGTTCCGGTGTGAGCTGGTGTGTCCAAGAGTGATCTAGTGTGTCCGGAAGGGAGCTGGTGAGTCCAAGAGTGAGCTACGGTGTTCTGGAGTGAGCTAGTGTGTCCGGAGTGGGTTATTGTGTCCGGGAATGGGCTAGTGTGACAAAGAGTGAGCTAGTGTGTCCGGGACTGAGCCGTGTGTCCAAGAGTGAGCTACGGTGTTCCGGTGTGAGCTGGTGTGTCCGGAAGAGAGATAGTGTGTCCAAGAGTGATCTAGTGAGTCCAGAAGGGAGCTGGTGAGTCCAAGAGTGAGCTACGGTGTTCTGGAGTGAGCTAGTGTGTCCGGAGTGGGTTAGTGTGTCCGGGAATGGGCTAGTGTGACAAAGAGTGAGCTAGTGTCCGGGACTGAACCAGTGTGTCTAAGAGTGAACTAGTGTGTCCAGAGCTAGTGTTTTCGGGAGGGAGATATTATGCTCGGGAGGGAGCTAGTGTGACCGGGAGTGAGATAATGTGTCCAAGAGTGAGCTAGTGTGTCCAAGAGTGAGCTACGGTGTCCGGGAGGGAGCTAGTGTGTCCGGGAGTTAGCTAGTGTGTCTGGGAGGGAGCTAGTGTGTCCAAGGGTGAGCTACGGTGTTCCGGAGTGAGCTAGTGTGTTCGGAAGGGAGCTAGTGTCAAGAGTGAGCTAGTGTCTGGGAGGGAGCTAGTGTGTCCAGGAGTCAGCTAGTGTGTCCAAGAGTGAACTAGTGTGTCCGGGACCGAGCCGTGTTTCCAAGAGTGAGTTACGGTGTTCCGGTGTGAGCTGGTGTGTCCGGAAGAAAGATAGTGTGTCCAAGAGTGATCTAGTGTGTCCTGTAGGGAGCTAGTGTGTCCAAGAGTGGGCTAGTATGTCCAAGAGTGAGCTAGTGTGTCCTGGAGGGAGCTTGTGTGTTCAAAAGTGAGCTATGGTGTTCTGGAGTGAGCTAATTTGTCCAAAAGTGGGCTAGTGTGTCCATGATGTATCTAGTGTGTCCAATAGTGGGCTAGTATGTCCAAGAGTGAGCTAGTGTGTCCTGGAGGGAGCTAGTGTGTCCAAAAGTGAGCTACGGTGTTCCAGAGTGGCCTAGTGTGTCCGGGAGTCGGCTAGTGTGTCCAAGAGTGAACTAGTGTGTCCGGGACTTAGCCGTGTTTCCAAGAGTGAGCTATGGTGTTCCGGAATGAGCTAGTGTGTCCGGAAGGGAGCTAGTGTGTCCAAGAGTGAGCTACTGTGTTTCGGAGTGAGTTAGTGTGTCCGGAAGGAAGCTAGTGTGTCCAAGAGTGAGCTACTGTGTTTCGGAGTGAGTTAGTGTGTCCGGAAGGGAGCTAGTGTGTCCAAGAGTGAGCTATGGTGTTCCGGAGTGAGCTAGTGTGTCCGGAAGGGAGCTAGTGTGTCCAAGAGTGAGCTACTGTGTTTCGGAGTTAGTTAGTGTGTCCGGAAGGAAGCTAGTGTGTCCAAGAGTGAGCTACTGTGTTTCGGAGTGAGTAGTGTGTCCGGAAGGGAGCTAGTGTGTCCAAGAGTGAGCTACTGTGTTTCGGAGTGAGCTAGTGTGTCCGGAAGGGAGCTAGTGTTTCCAAGAGTGAGCTATGGTGTTCCGGAGTGAGTTAGTGTGTCCGTAAGGGAGCTAGTGTGTCCAAGTAGTGATCTACGGTGTTCCGGAGTGAGCTAGTGTGTCCGGAAGGGAGCTAGTGTGTCCAAGAGTGAGCTATGGTGTTCCGGAGTGAGTTAGTGTGTCTGGGAGTGAGCTAGTGTGTCCGGGAGTGGGCTAGTGTGTCCAAGAGTGAGCTATGGTGTTCCGGAGTGAGCTAGTGTGTCCGGAAGGGAGCTAGTGTGTCCAAGAGTGTGCTAGTGTCCGGGAGGGAGCTAGTGTGTCCAAGAGTGATCTACGGTGTTCCGGAGTGAGCTAGTGTGTCCGGAAGGGAGCTAGTGTGTCCAAGAGTGAGCTATGGTGTTCCGGAGTGAGCTAGTGTGTCCGGAAGGGAGCTAGTGTGTCCTGGAGGGAGATAGTGTGTCCGGGAGTGAGCTAGTGTGTCCAAAAGTGAGCTACGATGTTCCGGAGTGGCCTAGTGTGTCCGGGAGTGGGCTAGTGTGTCCGGGACTGAGCCGTGTTTCCAAGAGTGAGCTATGGTGTTCCGGAGTGAGCTAGTGTGTCCGGAAGGGAGCTAGTGTGTCCAAGAGTGAGCTACTGTGTTTCGGAGTGAGTTAGTGTGTCTGGGAGTGAGCTAGTGTGTCCAAGAGTGGCTCTTTTGTGTAGCACGGGTCAGCAAAGTGTGTCGTGTGCAGGGATAAGTGGCGTTTTATGTGCATTACACAAGAGACGCAGACATTGAATGCTATTGTTGTGAACTATGTTAATAATGTACAGTTTTGTGACCGTCTTAAATACTTGAATATTTATTATGTGTTCTATAGTTATCGATTTGTCTATTAATTTCAATTCCATATTATGTGTTCTCATTCCCTTATTAACTTATTTAATATTACTCATTATTTAAATCAGCGACTTTGACTATATTATTGAATGTGTTGTTTTATTTATAATAATCAAAACTTTTAATATTACGTGTGCTTTTTCAATCTTATAAAATCAGTAGCCTACCCCAATGTCCTCAAAGAATTCGCTGTTCCCACGGTCACGTGGTAACGACCTTTGACCCATAGGTCCCACCCCATTATAATTTTTCAACTGATTTTGCTACATATTTATATACATATTTTGTAGGTTAATAATACATAGCTATCTATTCATATTATAAATTGAATGTTAATTAAATATTTATTAAAATAAAATTTGCAAATCATACAGCTTCATCATTTAGAAAAATATAAAATTACTTATGTATTTAAATTAAATATGCTAACCTAAATGAACTCTTTACATTGTTGTAAAACGTAAGTGGTGCTCCTAGCGAGAAAGCCAGGTACATCTTCCCAATAAAAGAGAGTAGTGTATAGAGACGATGTATTCCATCTCCTGAGACGATACTACCTCTGCCATGTTTGTCGTCATAGAGGACCACAAGACGCGCTCTATAAAAAGTAATGCCCTTGTTATGCGGCCTAATATCGGCTACATATACAACGAGGTAGGGGATGCCTCATTTTTCCAGGTTTTATATACATTTTTTTACGGTTCCGCATACATCATATCACATTAGGGTCTGATATATATATATATATATATATATATATATATATATATATATA